>JAOTQM010000084.1:1757500-2005000 GCA_026939265.1 Oreonectes daqikongensis | reverse complement strand
GTTATTTATTGATCATATTAATACTTAATTTATATATTATATTGATATTTAATTTATTTTTAATTTGAGTTTTAATTGAGTTATAATATATTTTTAGTTAACAAATTTAATGCCTTAACTCTAACTTGGTAAGTTTATTGTTATGGCATTATTTTATTAGATTTTTAATTAACAGAATTTAAAAAATAGTGTTAGTTAACTATAACTTAATAAACATCCCATAATGTTAAGTAACACTGGATGACAACAAAATTAGATTTTTTTAAAAACTTTTTTTAAATGTGTGTGTGGGGGTTGCGTAAGTAGACTTTTACATGTTACTAGTGTTACTAGTACAGTGAGATTTCATGGTTTTACGCACACGCACGCACACACACACACACACAGGATTGGTTTCAAGGAGCTTAATGCATAACACAAGAAATAGAAATATGCAGAATTTAAAATAAACAAGCATTATGCAACCAACGTTCATTTCAGTCTGGATGGAGAATTTAAGTGCTTGTTTTGCTAAATCGTCAATTTTCACATTCAACAGAACGAAAGTGCCCGAGTTTGTTCCTTTCTGCCAAGAGCCAGTTTCTTCAATTTGTTTTCTCAAACAACTTTATGGTAAGTGACTTATGATGGCATGTTGTGTTTGAAGTTTGCGTCAAGTCCTTCTCACCTCATGTTCTCATATTTTCCCAAACTTTTTCTGCTTTTCACAAACAGCATCCAAGCAGCCAAACCAGCTTCTGTCTTCTGAAGACCAGCAGAATGTTAATGAAGATGAATCAGACAGGTGACTGTGTGTGTGTGTGTGCGTGCGTGCGTGCGTGCGTGCGCGCGTGTGCTTGTTTTTACTACAGTAACAGTTATTCACAAGCGTGTGTGAGTCACACAAACTACATTTGGGCGAATCCACAGCACAATAACATCATTAAGTAATTCACACCTAAAAATCTGTTGACATGAAAGATGAACTGCCCTTACAAATCACACAAGCTTACTTAAGTGTGCTATTAGTATTCTTCTTTGAAACTCAATCAAATGTACTTTCTGTCTACTTGCAATTCTCAGAAATATACTCAACATTACACTGAAGTATACTTGATGCATACTGACAAAAAAGTCTGAGTATAATTGAATTATACAAATAAACTATACAAATACTGTATGTTACTGTAAACTTTGGGCTGGAATAGTTTAGAGTAAATAAAACACATGTGAAACTAAACTGATTAATCAAAGACATTTACTTCAAATCTACTTCAAGTACACTTAAAAATGAACTAAAAACAATAGTAGTATAAATAAAGTACCTATATATACAGTGGAAGTATGATGTTAAGTTCACTTTAGGCTACTTGCAGTATACAAACTAGTAGTGTACAGAGAGTATACTTCAAAGTGTACTTTCATCTTTTAAAAATGTGCTACAAGCATTGAATTGGTGAAGTATGAGTAACTAGTTCTTAAAGTTTACTACTGTTCAACTCGAAGTATACTTTTGTAAACTCTCGTGCTGATTCAGACTTTTTCCAGAAGATAAGTGAGCTGTTAGTCAGCTAAAAAATCACACAGATGTAAAGTCTGGCCGTACACATTGAACAGTTGCATCAGCTTCTGTTGAGAATCCATCCGAAACCGATTTCGCAAGCGCCTCGTGTCAGACACAAACACGGGACGTTCAAAAGTCCAGCGGAGACCTCGCGGTCAAACAGACCCATCTCGGTCTGAACTGATGCTTTCACAAGAGTCTTTGTGAGATGTTTATGTGCGAGCGGAGCCCTCTGACCTCTCGTCTTCCTAACACTGTGAGAACAAGCACGCTCAACACTCAATTAGTTTTCAGGTCAAGTCTCGGAGCAAAGCATGCTGGGATTTCTCCTCCCCAACCTCAAGACATATAAACATCCTGTTAACACAGTGATTGCACTGATAGCGTAACCGTGACAACCAACATGCTCATATCTGACAGCCCAGCATTTGCTTTCCTGAGAAATGAGACGTGTGCAACTTAACATGTACAAAAATACAAATACTTGTTGACTAAAAACTAAATGCGGGAGTAAATACAGAAATATTTCACTATGAAGAGTTTATTTGCAAAAACAGATAACTACAAAAAACTGTTTTTTTTTATTGTGCATTAAAAATCAATTGATCTGCAGTTGATTAAGTAACAAGAACTAAAACAATACAGCTAACTAACATAATAAAACCCAATAAAACATGATAACATAATAAAAAAACATTTCATACATACATAGTTTTACATGTTTTTGCAAATATGTGAGTGTTGATAACCGTTTACATAACCACAGTTTTACTACACGTACCACGGTAAAACTCTGGTTACTGTAGTAAAACGATGCTTCATTTGTGGCTGTTTGTGAAACAAAATAGCTGTTTAAAAATCCTTATCCAACAATCACACCCCACAAGAAAAGTCAATAAAATTCTTTGGTCAAAACCCAGAATGAAGTTTATTCAACATATCTGTTCAGCGTATCACAGTTTTCAGCCCTCAAACTTGATTTAAAGTAACGGCTGGTGACGTCAGAGAAATAACAAGCAGCATATGTAAAAACTTATCCTAACTGATCATAAATGCATCTGGAGACTGAAACTTTTTGATGTTTGTTCAACCTGTAACACATTTGTGATATTACTACACAATTGACTATTTTCAGATAACAAATGGTATGCAGGTCTGGAAAGCGTTTGAGCTTAATAAAGCGAGACAGGCACCTGCATTGTGGTTTTTCTTTGTGGCAGAAAACGTTGAGTTTAATCAAGTATGTACGGCTCATGAACACCTCCATCCATATTTAGACAAGATAGAAGGATTTCTGTGCTAATAACCCAAATCACAGTGCGCAGGATGAATAAAGTTCAAATAGATTCAAAGTTGAAACATTTCTCCATAAGACACTAGTGACAGGGCATCACAAACAAGGACATTTTAAACCACAAGAAATATACTTTCAGTCTATTTTTATGGACTTTTTGGGGAATGCTTAATGCTTAAAATGGCACTTTAGTTTAACTTACACTGACAGAAAAGTCCAAGTATATTTGAGTGATATGACTATTTTGAGTATACTTGGCTTTTAGTTGTGCATACCTACAAGTACACTTTTCTACACTAAAATTGTATGCGAGTATACTACTAGTTCCTTGATATTAGTTTATTTCATGTTTTTTATTGTGCATTCCAATGAATATCAATGAAACTGCAGTTGGTTGTTTTGATTAAGCCATAATAACTAATAAAAATACAGCTAACTAACACAATAAAAAACATGGTCTTCTCTTTTTATATCGAGTTATGTTGTTTTGGAAACAAATTCTTGGACTTCCTCGAATGAACTTGAAGTATAAATATATGTGAAGTGTGTTAATCGCAGGAGGATGTGATGTTAGTGGTTCTTTCAGATGATCGTCTGATGTGTTCATGTTTTCTGCACCAGATATATGATATGTGCTGTTAAAACTCCCACATTCCTCCGGGAGAAAGAGCCCCTGTAGATAAACTGGGTAAAGCTCTCACGAGGGCCGGACGGGATGCTGGGAAAGTCTCGCATGCCTTCCAGCTTGACAACGGTCAGAGACGGCAGGAAGCGCGCGAGCATGACAGCGGAACAGAGGAGTGGATATTTAATCAACCACACGCCGCGGCACCTTTTGAATATTTGATGGCGCTTTTCTTCGATGATTACCTTCCCATTATGGTATCTTGTCAGCGGTTGAAGGGAAAGGCTTTGGTTGCTATTGTCTGGGCTCAGCACAGGTTTGGTGTCCTCCAGGGCTGGACTCTATTGTCAGTCTGTCAGCCGGCCGCTTTCCTGTTACCCCACCGTATACTCTCCATTTCAGAAGACCACGGCCCTCGCTCGCCCCGCCGTTCCCCGCGGGCGCTAGAAAAGCTGAGAAAAGGAAAGTTATGGAGCGACAGTTTGTACCACACAGACCCAATGAATGAACAGCGTCTTGATCCCACACTTTAATTTAGTGCTCTCCATGAGGAAAATGGATTATGAGATGCCGTGTTTCATAGAGAGAGAGAGAGAGAGAGAGAGAGAGAGAGAGAGAGAGAGAGAGAGAGTGAGTGTGTGTGGCCTCACATGACAAGTGAATATTGTCATGTTATTGAAAAGGTTGTGCTCTTTACATGTTTTTTAACCTCTGGACTTTTAATGTCAGTCAAAAAAAAAGCTTTTTCACGATGGAACTTGAAATGAAAGTGCATTATGATGGAAAAGTTAATATGCATATACAACAAATGATATAATTAAGAATATCCCCAAAAATATATGAACATCTTGCATGGTTGTCTTGTCTACAAATGTCACATTTAGCTGCTTCCAACTAACGTTTATAAAGTTTCTTTGTTGTGGTTTGAGCAACCACAGGCGTTCCACAACAGAAGAGAACCCGTAAGATCATACAGATGACTGAACTCCAGACCAAACACACCGGTTAGCATAAATGTGTTCCACATCGCCCGCGACATCTTCATCAAACACCGCAGGCCATTCACGATAAGATCTGTTTGTGTAGGCCTCGCTCCACCAGCCCCTGAGACAGAAAGAGCTTCCAGCCTGTAAAAGGAAATATCAAACAGGCTGATGTCGTTTGTGAGGAAGTACTTTTAGCTGATAATTATTGGCTGGGCGTAAACACTTCCTGTTGGATGAGCCACCGTACAAAATCACCCCAAAGACCATTACTCACATGTAAACTGTTTACTTAAGATAAGTATTTAGTCCAAGGAAAGAATTGAACAGATTTAACTCTCGGCATGTAACTACTAGTGCACTTTAAAGTTCCATTTATTTTAAGTTTTAAAGTTTAAGTCACTAAAATTATAAATAAATAAAATAATAGCCTAGTGTGCAAACATGAGTTTTAAATGATATTGAGACTCTGCATGTTTAACTATCAAAATCCTAATGCTAACCTCGGAATTAGGATATTTACAGATACATTTGGCAGACGCTTTTATCTACATTGCATTATATTATACATTTGTTTCTGTATGATCGGACTCATGACCGTGGCCATGATCTAACCACTGAGATACAGGAAAGCTTTATCTCACCTCTTTCCGGAAATCGTTTCTGGAACGGGGCTGTTTTAATATAGCTTTCCTGTGGCTCAGTGTTTAGATAATGACGCTAGCAATGCCAAGGTCATGGGTTCGATCCCAGGGATTGCACATACAGAAAAAAATCAGGTATAGTGTAATGCAATGTAAGTTGCTTTGGATAAAAGCGTAAATGGAAATCGTAATGTTACGAAATACTTGTGTCCAGACGTTCCTTGTTTCAAGTGGGAAATAACCTAAATCCGAGCTGTGTGGAACGCAGAATTAGTTACTGAAGAAGAGACGTTTTTATTAGTTTACTTCATAGATTGCTGATCTAGAACGCTTTACGTTTGCTGCATGATTATTTAAATAAATGATTATTTATCAGGTCTAATTCTTCACAAGTCCATGACTTTTTCTGCGCTGTACTTTTGAAATCCATCCGATGTGTGACAGATCTCATTGCCTGTCCCAAAGGATTTACTGTAACCGTATCCACTCGACCTCTGGCACCACCGTCTGAAGATATGACACTATTGTTCTAGCACATTCACTAATTTACTATTGTCAAACACAACGGCCGTGGGCATTAGAGAGGATTATGTATGTTTTTGTTCATCATGATTGTATTTTTTCCAGTGAGTCATTGTGGCCGCAGCTGTGGAGCTAATAAACGTTAGTGAAATATTCATGTCGTGTTCTTTACAGTGAACTCTGACAGCGGTCCGGTCAAGCCCAACAATAATGACAAGTGAATAAAGTGTTTGAAGCCGGGTCACGACCTGCAGTGCGTGGATCTCTTTCAGGTCTAGTTGTCTTTCCAGCGTTTTGTAAAAGATTAAACTCAACTGTGTGGTGTCATTATGACATTATGTGTTATTAATATCTCCCCTCCTCCAGACTGGATTAGTTAGATCAAAGCCGGCGGTTTTGAAGCTCAGACGTCCGAGTTCAAAGAGCAGGACGAGTCTAAACAGAATGCGTCTTTAATGGCCGTAGTTAGGGCGGTTTGACACATAACTGACATCACGTGACATCTGAGTATCTGCTAATGCTGAATAATGCTTGTTTTATTGACACGCTCTCGAGGGTTAATGTGTGAACAGGCTGACCTGAGGTGATATTCTGCGTTCAAACGCTCACAGCCTGCAATTCGAAGGAAGCCCATGGCAGAGCGTCATCTCACGCGGCCGGGCCCGATGACCAGGTGGCCCATCTGCGGCCATTCTCTCTGGCGCTCGCCCGCCGATGTTTCTGACCCAGAAAGCGCTCGATTAATTATATCGCGTTATCAGCGCCGCTGCTTTCCCTCCCCGATTTCCGGAAAGGTTGCGAAAATCCCAGCCACCCGAATCAGAGAGGGGGCATTAACCTCTGGCCCCCATGTGATGTGTGTGGCGTTCTCACACCCGGCCGTGGGCCCATTAACACGTCGCTGCTAAAACAGAAGCTGTTTTGACGGCCTGAAATTATCCCTAAGTGACGCTCGACAATGTCCTTCATTGTGTCCGTCAAAAGCGGGGGGTGACATTTTCGTGTCGCCCCCTCCGTTCCGGACCCCCGCCTCCACCCGAGCACTTCTCCGCAGAACTGAGATAATGAGAGGCCATTCAGCAGGAGAAGTCCGCTGGAATTACACGGCCCACGTCGGCAAACGCTAATTAAGCCGTCAGTGGCGATTCCCGTTCACGAGCGTCCCGAAGCTTCCGCTCGGTGAGGAATGTCATTAGTTTATGTTCACTGCTAAAGGTTAAAGGCTTGTGAAGTGTTTGTTCTCTCGGACGTTTTTAGGCGAGATGTTGCTGTAATTGCTGGATGTTTGGAGCTGCAGGTGCGCGTCGGGCCTCATTTGCACGTTGGCAGTCAGAGATGGAGGTTGACAAGGCCTGTTTGTCTGGCTGGGTTTGAATGAGCGCTCAGTGTTTGTCTGCTACCTGTTTTGTACTTCATCATCTTCGTTTTATTCTCTCTGTCCCTGACACAGATTTCCAGTGAAGCATCTGACATGAACTTCACAAACACAGAAAACATGTCATTTAAACAAACATGTCCACTTTGGATATATGTGTCTGCTAAATAAATACATGTAAACAAAATAAATCAAATTTACTACATGACATGCTAAATAATGAATGCAATAAAAATGTATTACCTTTCAAATGATTTTAAACTCAATATGTAAAATATTATGTTAGCAACACAAAGGTCAAGGGTTTTATTCCTACATATATAGCGCTGAAGTCATTTCTGATAAAACAATCTTTATCCCAAATGTATAAATATAACTGTATAAATGAAATGATGAAGTACATTCACACATCTCTTCTAAAGTGTTTATGTGCAGATCTGTCAGCTGAATATAATCTCATTTCATCTGATGACCCGACTCACAATGGAGGAGTGAAAGGAAATTGATTTAACAAGTTCTCTCAAATTTAAGAGCCACCCAATAAGTCATAAATGTCAAAGACTCCTGGAAGTGTGTTAATCCTGAGACTTGCCATCAAAGAGAGAGAGAGAGAGAGAGAGAGAGAGAATGTAATGAATGTTTATATTTAATTTTACTGTGCTTTGGCAATGTAAGATTTATTTTATCATGCCAATAAAGCTTTTTTAAATCTTGAATCTTGAGAGAGAGAGAGAGAGAGAGAGAGAGAGACACACACACACACACACACACACACACACACAGACTCACATCAGCTCATGTGCTGCAGACATCACGCACCCGCGCTCACCCATCAGATGTCTCTTGTGTATTTGAACTGAACTGATGTTGTTGTAAGTCAAGTCACACACTGGAAACAAGCTGCTAATGTTGTTTGCTGAAAACGATCATTTCTGTCAAATGTCAGGAATAGAATAATTGTATATTTTTCACTCTGATATAACATCTGAGATTAAGTTGACACAACAATGAAACACAACTGAGAACTCTATCATAAAAGTGAGTATTAAGAAGCTGAAAATGTCATTGTTCTTAATTTTGTGCTGCTTATGTGGAAACTTGTGAGTTTATTTTTCACTTTTGGCAGAGCAGTAACCAATTACAAGTGTGCTTATTTTTCAGGGAACACTAGCCCATCCGTGTGCAGTGGTATTAAAACCTTAGACAAACAAACATCAGGTCACTCGAGCACCTCTTGTTTGCCTGTGTGATGGTTCCACTTTTTCTGTAAGAAAGCAAAGAGAGATTCAGTTACACAGTTTTCAGTTTGTGTTTGGACACATGGAAACGCTTCTCAAGTGTAAGCGCTGCTGTGATGGTGGTGAGCTTGATTTCTGTGTGTGTGTGTCGGGCAGTGTAAAATCTCTCGGCCGTATGAATGAAGAAGCCGAGCATCAGACGGGCCTGGTTTTGTTTCGTATGTTGTTGGTCGATGGGCCGCTTTGACCTTGTTAACTGTTCCATGAAATGTGCATTTGGAACAGTGTAAACCTTCTCCAAACAGGACGAGCACTGTTAGACAACAGAACGCTCATTGTGTGATAAATGGCAACACTATAGACTCTGATAATCTCTTTTTTCATCTGAACCCTCAGCTGCGACCAAACAAAGCTTGCTTGAAGATAGCGAAGACGTTTGTGAGTCGAGAGCCGAGCTGTGATTGGACGAAGCGTTGCATCCCGGCGCTCACATCGGAGTAAGTCGAACGATCTAACACGTCTAACGGAGCGTTTTCTTAAAGTTACAGTCACATTATAACTTGTAAATAATGTAGAGGTCAAATAATGTGGATTTGAGGAGAAATGTTTGAGTTCATATTGAGATCTTCAATAATATTGACTTTTGATTGCAGACGAAACAAATGTGAGACATTGTTGAGATCTCTTCTAAAAACAGAGACATGTGTGAGATTTCTGACTTTTGTTGATGTGTAAAGATGTCTTAGGGAAACTCTACTCCTCCAAACACCTGCTCAGTTTATTTCTGCATGTTAGAATATGTGTAAAAGAATAAAAACTCTGTAATTGGGAATAATTTTAAGACCACAAAAATGGAAAGAAATTGAATTCAAATGAACCTTAATCATTTTTGATATAAAGATCATAAGATCATAATGTAAAAGTTTAGTTTCTGTGTCACACTTGACTTTGATTTCTGATTTGCTGTAAAATGAAGGAAAATAGTGTGACGTATCACAGGCTCGTGTTAACATCCTCTCCTGTAGTGAAGATTTGTTATGATAATGAAGGAAACCTCATATCAAGCAGACTGCCCATGTGTCATGTGATTAAAGACAATACTGTGGTACTGTATTGAGTATCCATATAAAAACATCACATCTAAGATCTCTTTAATATCTCCTAGACATCAATGAGATTAAATGGAGAGCAAATGGAAACCTTCCCTTAAGTCTCATTTGTGTCTCAGAGTCAGAAATCACACAAATGTCTTTGTCATTCGAGTTTGAGAAGAGATCTCAACAATGTCTCAGGTTTGTCTCGTCTGCAGTCTAAAGTCAATATTATTGAAGATCTTAATATAAACTCAAACATTTCTCATCAGATTTACTCAAATCCAGATTATTTCACCTCTACAATCTACATTCATTTACACCTCCAGACTCTTCATGTGTTTCAACTATTACACTCTTATTTCATTCTCTTTTTATTTCTCCTAAACAATAAAATATCTGAGAGTAACAGACTTCCATCAAATCTCCTGAGCTATGAAAGAGAAACATCTGAGCAATAACATGGACAAAAAAACCAAAAGCACATATTACACAGCAAGGTATTACCATGGTAATTTTATTTCAGGTTTCAGTCTGTCGTTTGAGATCGGCTTCACCACCGTCCATTCAAAAGACACAATAAAGCAGATCTGAGTTCCTCAGTAATAGATGTCACATGTGTGTTAGTCTGAAGATCATGAACTGGAGTCCAGCTGCTCCATTCTCAAAGTCATTTATTAGCACATGTGCATTTCATTATCAAGGAATTTGTTCAATTGAAATGAAAACCGGTAGCAGTTGAATAGTGAAATCCAGCGGGATACAGCACTGTTCCTGTAGTTTACACCACCGGTGTCTTTGTTAGTGGAATGACTCTCCAGATCTCTGTGTGTTCTGGACTTAAAGGAGAAGTTCTTCTCTTACCCTCGCGTAGATCTGTATTACTTCCAAAATGAAATGTTAGGAGAAACTGAGAGTCTTACATGTTTCCACACATACGTGTTTGAGGTGTCACATCATAGAAGAGAAAGATTGACTGCTGGTTTAATGTCAGAGGATTTGGTGTGACACTCTTTATGAATGCCGAGGCGTTTCTCAGAGGAGTTGGCAGAGGATTTTGTTTGTTTGGCAGTGGATTCGGGTCTGTGTAACCGACCGGCTCGACACCTGCACTGTAAATGTAGAGAGAGAGAGAGAGAGAGAGAGAGAGAGAGAGAGAGAGAGAGAGAGAGAGAGAGAGAGAGAGAGAGAGAGACACTGCTCAAGAGCTCCATCGGTGCAGGTGCACGTCTGCTGTCATTACTATAGAGCTTCTCTTGCACACGCACACGCACACACACGCACGCACACACACACACACACACAGACACACACACAGCTAAAGTGGAGAAACTACACTGGACTACGTCTCTCACAGGCGTGTATATGACTTCACATTCATCCAGTCAATGAAACTAACTCCCAGTATCTAGTGTTGAGTTTCATCATCATCATCAATAAATCACATTATTGAGGTCATATGGGTTATAAATTGCAGTTCGTTGTAAGAGTGAATTATATAACAGCAATAATCTCTGAGCAACATTATTGCTTTTACATTTGGCAAACTCTCTTATCCAGAGTACATTTCATCTATACGTGTATTCTTAAGTGTGTTCCTTGGGATTGAACTACATTTCTAAAGTTATTTACTAATTATTAACTTCATTCATTTTTATATAGCTAATTAAAAAGTTGGAGCTTATTGGTTTTCTTTGTTTGTTGTGCTTGAAATGAAACTCTGTGTAAACATCTCTGTAGCAGTCCAGAGCCAGAGACACCCGAGCAAAAAACATCATGTCATATAGTTTGTGTTTATTTGTGTATTATTGCTGTGCTGATGTTTCCACTTCCTTTGGGTTTTTATGTTTGTAATATTGCCAGAGACAGAGCCAACGTCCACACATTTCAACATCTCAGTTTTTCCCTGCACACGGTCCCACCCAAATTTGTTTGTTGTTTTGGATACGTGTGTGTGTTTCTTTGGGGTAACAGTATGTTTGCCAAAGTCTAACTCAGGTAATGAATTCCAACTCCTCATGACCTGGAGGCAGAGTATAGGTCATAATGAGCATTACACCATAAACCTACACGTTACCTGCCCGCATCACTTCCTGTTGACATGCATCCAAACCACCATCACCTAACATCACACAATAATCGTCCAGTGAAAGAACCACAAAGTTAATGCCAGATTATATAAATGAAATGTCTGAGAAATCTGTAGAATAGTAAGAGAGTGAATGTGTGTGTGTGTGTGTGTGTGTGTGTGTGTGTGTGTGTGTGTGTGTGTGTGTACACATTTGAACTAGTGCTCACTACTGACTTAGGGGGTTTTGAACTTTAACCTTTTTAAAGTGGAACCCTTTTTTTAATTTGGACAAACTGCCCCCAGAACAATCTAGTTCCACCCAGACAGCCTAAACAACCACATGGAAACAAACGTGCATTTTATATTTATGCATTTGGCAGATGTTTTTATCCAAAGCAACTTACATTGCATTAAACTATACATTAGTTTTTGAGTCTGTGCAATCCCTGGGATCTTGGCGTTGCTAGTGCCACGATCTAAAAGCTGAGATACAGGAAAGCTCACTTAAGCTCTACAACACCCTAGAAACAGCATAACTCCTCTAGCAACTGTCCAGAACACCTTAGCAACACCCTAGAAACCACAGAACATTCTAGCAGCAGCCTTGAAAAAAATGCCCAGAATACCTAAGCAACCACATAGCAACACACTTCTAGAAACAGCCTATCTGTCACCTAGCAACCTCTTAGTAACACATATCACGCCGTAACCCAAGCGGTTCATTTATCATGTCGTGTTTCTTCTGTTGTGAGCACAAATCAAGATGATATCGGTCGTGATTTTTTCTTGATGTTTGCTCGAGTATGTGCGTGATATCCTCCTCCAGATGATTTAAACCTGTTCCAAGTGTACTTCAATCCCAGACGTTCAGATGCGAAACTGTAAAGCATTTCTTTACGAGACACTTTGATGCGTGTCTTAAAGACGCTGCTTTTCTCAGCACATGTGCAGTTGTGCGTAATCTCTGTCAAATATCTCGACTAATTGAAGCCGTGAATCAATGCGCTTGCTTAATAAATTCATTCTATGCTCATTTTTTGGAGAGCATGAACGCATTCCTCCTGCGTCATGAGCTTAACAACAGACGGCCAACATATAATGTGTGTAGTAAGAATACTATACAGTGACCTTAAAGAGTGTTTGGACACTTAATTCACACAAAAATACATCAATGTCATATTGCAGATGATGTCTGAGCAGAACTAACCTTTCTGAGGCTTTAAGCAGCAGGTGTGCAGGTGATCTGCGGTGGATTTATTAAGTGTCCAGCATCACTGAAACTATAGCTATACAGGCAACTAGAAAATGTGTTGTGACGTTGTGTTATGTAATGCAATGATTTTAGACACACATTTAAAACTGTCCAAACGCACACACACAACTTTTATATTTCTGCACATCTGCACATCTGCTGGTAAAAGGAAGAAAACAGGAATGCAAATCACAGGCGAACATCTGCTGACCACAGGCCAGAGCCCAACCCAAGAAGAATAAATAGTGTTGGCCGTAATCATCAACAGATATTGATTTTAGATGGATATCGAACAGCCGCAGCTGCGTCAGGAGGAGAGAGACCACATACAACGGCCTCGCTTTCATGTCTTATGGATCCGAGCACTAAACGTTCGCGAATTGACAAACAAAACAGAGAGATCTGTGGGAAATGTTTCGTAAAACAACAGGCCCAGATGTTGGACTCGGAGTCGTGGTAGTAAAACACCACAACGACTGAAAAAAGAATTCAAGGTTCCACAATTTCATGTCAACAGATGTGTGTTCTCTCTCTCTCTCTCTCTCTGAAAGTAAATGTAGTCGAACCGAACCCCCTCCCTCGACCCGCTGCAGCGCTGTTATTAATCGGCCGCAGCTGTGAGACGCATATTATATAAAACACGTACTGTCACCAGGCCTGTGCAAAAATAAATGGATAATTTGGGGCAATTGTCACTGAGTGTTTTCAATCATATTTCTTCACCTGGTACGACTTAAGCGCTCATTTGAAAAACTCGCACATTCTTACACGTAGAGAGAAAGAAAACAAAGAATTTAAACATGGTGTCTGATGGCCAGAAAAGATTGAAAAGGACTAAATTCTGTCATCATTTATTCTCTCTCATGTGGTTGTGAGTTTTCCTTCAGTGAAACACAAAAGAAGATCTTTTGAGAAATGTCTCAGTGTTTAATGTTGTTTGATTGTCAACATTCTTAAGAAGAAAGAAACTCAAACAGGTTTGACGTGAGGGTCGTGTTTGGAATATCATGCTAGTTTTAAATAGAGTTTGACGTGTGAAGACCCCCCCAAAGCGTCTGAATCACAACACGTGCTGTTTATCTTTCCTTCTCTCAGATGTTCTGACATTGGTCTGGATGTGGATGTGGATGTGTGTGAGTTGTTTTAGTGTTAGTTTGAGATCAGCACATGACTACTGTGGGAAGTATGATGGTGTAATGACTTACACATTGATATGGTTTTCCAGGTCATTAGTTTCTGCGGCACAGGAAGGAACTGCCGTGTTCTGTTTGCTGTATCGCCCGGGCCCGATCTTTTTAACTCGCCTGATTTTCCATCAACAGTTGGCCAATAAAATTCTTCATCAGATGCGTTTGCAGAACTTTAATGAGGGTTTAACTCAACGCCGAGTTTGTTCCTTTTGTGTTTAATGCGTATATGTTTAGTCCCACGTTGTGGCATTCATTTGGAAAGCATTAATCGCATCCTGCATAGATGTTTTCTGGAGAATAAGAAAAAGATGTTTGTACTGATGTAAAACAGTTCATGTTTGTGTGCCATGATTTGTTTGTTTGTTTGCTTTTTTACATTGGAACTCAATGACAATGATGGAGGCTTGTCAGTGATATAAGAAGCTAAATGTTGCCCTCTCCTGGATGTGTGAAATCAATCTCAAGTGCTCAGTTATTTAGTATGTGGCCAAAACTATAGTGAGCAAGAACACACACACCGTCCCAATGTAAAGTCTGGTCCTGAAAGTTCTGTTGTGCAGTGTTGAGTGTGTTCTTTACATTAATACTGTACAGCGTTGTGATGCATTATGACAAAAATAATCTGCTAAAAAACGTCTTCTGACGTTTTCAACACTTTATTAAAAACCTGTAATTCTACAAAATGTTTCTCTTATTTTCTTTAACATATTTTCAATGTATAATGTAAAAATAGGGGGGAAATGGGGAAAAACTGTTTCTTAATGTTTGTAAACATTCCACTAACAATGTAAGAACATTGATTCTATACCAATGTTTTAGAATGTTTAGCAATGATATATAACGTTAAATAAATGCTGTTCTAACATCTTTTTGAAAGAAGGACATCAGATATCTACAGACCAGAATATCACAAAGATCTTCTACAATTAAAAATATACAAAAAAACAGTGTGTAGACTTAAAAATCTGTTAAAAAATCATATAACACATGACACATTTCTCAAAGAGTGTCTTTTGTATTTTATCTTCTGTGTTAGACCTGTAAGGAACTGCTGGCGATTATTCTGTTGAAATGCAGATAGACAGAAGACATGATATGTTAGAGAACCGTGGCTCCTAAGAGAGTTGATGGGCTTTTGTCCAGCTGAAACATTGTCTGTCTAGACACACAGGTGCAGATCTGTCTGGATGTTCCTCAGTTCTCCATGCAGGCCTGCGTTCAGGGATCTTCAGTCAGTGTCGTGTCAGAAGGACCGCAGTGAGACACACCCTGTCCCAAAGTGACCTCCCTCAACAGAGAAGATGCTGGGATGAAGCCAGAGGTCGTGTTTCAGAAACACACAAAACACACAACTCATCAAATCACACAGATGTCAAACTCAACACTAAAACTTCCCACATAACCAAAAAGATACTGTAGTACACTGTACTGAAGCCAAGTATGATGTACTATTCACTGCACTGTGGATGTATAGTTTAAGAAATCTATTCTGTGAGTGGTATAGCCTACTTATTTACTAGAGTAAAGTTCAAAAACACTATATGCAAAAACCCTACACTGCAGTAAACACTAGTGTTTTATGTGAGATCACAGATGAAATGTGTAGAAGTGTCTTAAAAATAAAAAATATTTATACAGACTGATAGACGGATAGATGTCCTGGTTAATATGACGTCCAGTTCACAGTGGGCAATGAAAAGTAAAGCCGAGTGTGCTGCATTGTGGGATACAGTATTTGGACTTTGGTTGTGTCATCCTGCAGAAATACTCTGAGGTCTGATCTCTCTACTTCAGTTTGCTTGGTTTGTGTGTTTGAACAAGTGCCTTCCTCTGGTCAGACAAAAGTGCCTTGTTAAGCAAAACCTCGCATAACTTTTATGGGCGATGTGGTCTTGATGCTATTTACAAACTCTCAAACAAATTGCAATAACAGCTGTGTGAGTGTTTTAAACTGAGTTTTAAAGTGCTACTCAGTTCAGCTCTGCACCATCTAAACCTGCTCTCTCACATCAGTTCTGATCAATACAAATCACTAAAGTATTGAACTAGTAACCTATCTGTATGCCTGTCAAAACTATCTGTATTAAGTTCACTCGTAGTACAGTTGCAAGGCCACCGTATATTATTCATCATGTAAATATCTGCATGCTTGCATCACAATTCGTCTTCAAACTCAGCACAAGTTCACTTCCTCTGCACAAGTAGGTGGTTCAAAGGTGCTAATGAACAGAACAGAAGTTTGTTTTCCTGTGGCAACTCTGTGTGTATAATGGCTTCATTCAGGTCCTGTGGTTCAGCCGTAGAAAGAGTAAGTAAAGAAATCCCATGTCTTGTGTGACCTGTTTGCCTTTCAGCACCGCTGAGGTACTATTAATATTCATGAGACTTTCCAGCAGAGAAATCTCTTCACCACAAAGTGATTATTGGTGAAGAAATACACTTGAGAGTTACATGCAAAAAAAACAACACAAACATAGATGTCATAATGATGAGGTCTAACTTAATGTAAAGTAGACAGTAAATTAGACTTGAGATTTGAACATTTAGTATTCAGTTATGTACACACACTTGCGCGCACATACCTGTCATGGTTCATCTCTATCTTTAGGACAAATTATAGCCTTTATTTTACTGCAAACTGCAAGTATTGTGAATTTTCCAAATGGAGCACAGCAAATTTCAGAAATATTCAAGTATTTCATAATTTATAATGCATTCTGATTCACAGAAACCATTAACTATGGTTTTTGGTGACTATTATTTATTTGTATTACTATTGCTGTAGTGAAACTATGGTTTTTATATGACGGATTTTATCCATTTTTATTAGTTTATATTTCGCACATCACGTCACAGACTGATGTCTTAAGCGTCTTTTCTGTAAACTTATTTAAATAGTAAAATCCATAGGACGAAATCTTTAATATACACATTTAAACGCCAAGTGTATATGAGTATAATCGCGAACATCGAGTTCGTGCGCAATGCGCTTCCTCTACGCATGCGCCTGTACGCGCGCTCTGTATGGCGAGTACGCACGTGAGCTTTCACAAAACTAGATCGGATTCGGACGTTAAAATGATCGACGGGTGAAATACGACATCTGGAAACCTGATACAAATACTGAGGGAAAAATCACACAACTGGATTGTATTACTGAACACGACGACACGCTTCAAATAAACAGGAAGAATTACTGCCGTAACTTACGTCTACCTCTGCAGGTCTGTGCACTAGAAACTGTGAAAATAAACACATGCTTTACAAAATACTGTTTTACTTGCATTTATTAACAGTTGTACGTGAATTACTGTGAGGTTAAGTCATCTTCGGGTTTATTAAAGAACACGGTTCAAGTAGTTTCTCTCAGATCTTCGACACGAGCGCAGATCTCCTCACAAGAGATCCATCGACTTCATTCAGTGAACGACATCCTGCCAAAACAAAAACAGATTCAATTCATATTTCACAGCAAATGATTTCTAACTGTAAATGATACATTAGAAACGTTTTATGCGATGAAGGTTTACCTGTGAGGGCCAGCGCACGGTGAAGTTCTTCTCTCAGTAACTCGAGCACATTACTGACACCTTTATCACCCTGAAGACATGAAGAAGACATCACTCATTCTGTATTGTATAAGAATAATAAAGTTTATGATTGTGAACCAAAGCAACTTAAATCCCATATTAAGATTACTGTTTGTTTTCTATGAAAGCTTTTTCAAAATCATGTGAAGTCCATGTTTACTGTGTCTCACCTCACAGGCCAGCGCCCACAGGATGGGTCGCCCTACAAACACAGCTTTCGCCCCCAGCGCCAGAGCTTTCAGCACATCTGTACCCGTACGCACGCCTCCGTCCAGAAAGACCTCCACCTTCCCCTCCACGGCCTCCACGATCTCAGGCAAGACGTCAATCTGCACTCACATCACATCACATCACATGAGCAGGTGCACACAATACAGCGCAACCTTCAGTGATGTTGGCCAAACATCATTATGGCTGAATGTTTCTGGTGATATGAATTTCTGTTGTTTGGTGTTCATTTAGAGATCGCTTGTGTTTACGCAGAAGTGTTTTCACACCACATCAGATGTTCAGTTTGGTCCTCTGAAGCCCTGAAAGTGGAGTTTGCATTGAAACCTTTGTTTGTTTTCCACTTTGGTAAACCAGGCAGCAGCCGTATTTCAAAAAATCACGTAAGAAGAAAGTTAACAAACACAATAGTGGCTGATTTCTTACGGTGGCTGGAACTCCATCGAGTTGTCTTGCTCCGTGGTTTGACACAAGTATTCCATCCACACCATACTTCACAGCTTCTCTGGCATCTTCAGCTGGAGAGACATTCACCATGAGAACCATTTATCTCTAACCTTATGGCTGCTCTTTCCTCCCGAGAGATAAATGACTCTTTATCTTTAAGTTATCACCCCTCCGATGACAGAGGTTTGTTTTTATTACATTATGCAAATGAGTCGTTCTGTATCAGAGGAAACATTCCTGGATAGACGTGAACACCAGAGAGAAAACAGGTTCTGTAAAATTAAAATCAGACTTTTGTGGATGTTATTTTAGACGTCATTTATCTACAGGTATGTGCTGGCATCTCTTTATTAAAGTTTTAGAGGGTTTTACACATTATTTGTTTAATTTTTAGCAGTTTGATCATTTTATTTATTTATATTGCTTTATAAGCGTTATTTATTTTATGTCATATTTTAGTTTGAGCTAGTTTTTATTTATTTCAACATATCTTAACATACAGCATTTCGCTTTTTTGCTCAGATTTTAATTCATGTTTTTCATATATTGTAATTGTTTTCAATTAACAGAACTGTTTGAAAAGTTTTAGTTAGCTAAAATAACATCTGCACACAGACTATTTGGTTATTAGCATTGATATTTATGGTCTTTTTGAAGACATTATTGTCTAATAAAATGTTCTGTAGAATATTACACATGAGATTATGTAACAGGTGCTTTAAGACGCAGCAGTCACAGTCTCGTCCAATCAGAGAACACAGAAGCTCTCTCACCTCTCAAAACCCCTTTGAGCACCACAGGCAGAGAAGTGATGCTCTTGAGCCAAGCGATGTCGTCCCATTTAACTGTGGGATCTATAGACTGCGTCACGTAGACCGCCAGGCCGCTGTCCTCCCCATAACCCTTCTTTGAGGAGAACGCTAAATCGGGCGAGTCGAAGTTGGCCATTCTGGGAATAAAGTAAGTGTAAAATGGAATTAGTCCTGTGAGTGTTGTTTTTGGTGAGCATGTGAAAGCGAAGCCGGGGTTTCATCCAAACACCGGAGGTCAAACTCAATGGAACCTTGTTGTCGCCGGTGGGCTTTGATTTGTGAGGCCGAGCTGAACGTCTCCAGGAGGGTTGACATGATGTTCACCTCGTGTGAAAATAAACCACTTCTTTAGGTTTCTAATTGCTATAATTCACCTGGTGGGACGCGGCGAAGGAAGACTTTAGTAGTTGTGACGCTGTTGGCACGTCTACAGAAGTGCTGATAGCTGAATGTTTCCTCACATTAAAAGAGTGATGTTGAGGGATCTACTGTACACGTCCCTCTTTTCCAGAAATACATAAACATCTTCAGAGGTTGACTTTCAGCAAACGGTCTGTGAATACAGGTTTAGTTGTTTTTTATTGCTCAAGCAGTCTTGACTGTTTTTATGAAAAATAATCTTTAGGGCCAGTGAAAATGTCAAGTGTTTATTGTAGGTGACATATATTTAACATATTCTGAAGAAATGATAGCGCTCCTTAAAAATCCCTGGATCTTTGTCAGGGGGTTGCTATGCAGTTATTGTAATATTTGGAGTGGTTTGCTGTTGCTATGCAGTTGCTAAGGTGTTCTTGGTGGTGTAGGCCATTGTCAAGTCGTTGCTACGCAGTTGCTATAGTGCTTTGAGTGGTTTCTAGTGTGTTGTTATGCAGTTGCTAGTATGTTCTACATGATAGGCCATTGTTAAACGATTGCTATGCAGTTGCTAGGTTTTCTGAAATGAAATCAGCGTGCTAAAGATAAAATATAACAATAAGACCCGTCTCTGTATATTCTAGACTCTGCTCTGTACTCGTAAGCGCACAAACAAACAGAAACGCTGGAAAGCTTGCTGTGCGTCACGTGTGGCTGTTTCAGCGTTTACCTCAAATGAGAGGGCAGCTTAAATCGGTTGCGCACGTCATCGCGTCTCCTGCCAAGATAAGGTGTGTCCACGGTGACAAAGATACCCTTATACCCGGCGTCTTCAGCCCTACTGACCAGAGACTGAGTCAGCGTTCGCTCTTTATAAATGTACAGCTGCATCCAGCGCACGCCTCCAGGTGCCGCCTCTGCCACTTCCTCTATGGTGGAGGTGGACCACGAGCTCAACATCATCCCTGTGTCAGACGACACACAGCCTACACACACACACACACACACACACACACACACACACACACACACACAGGACAACAGACTGAAGGGTGTTGTGGTTTTCGTGGTTTTGTGCTGCTCTATGAGCCATGTATGTAAACCCTGATGCATTCTCAGCACTTCTTCTGTGGATGTGGTTGTCTATCAGGTCAGGGCTGAGCGATGGTTTGAAGACAGAAAGCATTCAGCAGGACATTGCTGTGTTTGAATCTTTATTTAAAAATAGAATTGAACACTTTGTGAAATGTAAGCTATTTATTGAAGAAAAGACCCCTGCACTGCAAACAATGAATTTCAAACTCAGTAGTTGTGTCTTGTTTTCTAGTACAAATATTCTTAAATTAAGATACTTTTACTTGCTGCATTGTGATGTTAAGGCTTGTTTTAGAATGAAAATGATCAAAAGTTATGATTTTCTAGTGGTAAGAACAATAGTCAGTCTTGGGTTATTTTGCTTCTCAAGTCAGTGTCTTGATGTAAGAGTTTGTAGACATTTGCACTAATTGCAATAATTAATATTTCACTTTTTTACAGTCTATAAAATCATTAAAAGTCGACTTTCTGCCAAACATTGCACTAACAACTAGTACATTTTTTGTTTCCTGTGAGTTTCTAATAGAATCAATGCTGAGCTACAGAAACACATCTTACAGTCTTACTACAGTCCACATAATTGACAGAACGTTTCTCTAGAAGACATACAGCACCACCATGTGCTTGTTTCTAATATTGCTGATGTGATGTGATGTGTCTGACCTTTGGCTGTGGCCGTTTCTCCATCAGGATGAGACATCCTCTGCATGGCTGTAGCTGCCACACAGATGGGCATACTGACCCGCTGACCCAAAACTGTAGTAGACATGTCCACCGAGGACACATCTCGGAGTACACGAGGATAAATGTGCCACCTACAGGACACAGCAGACAGAAACTCACACTGGCACGATATTAATATCAAAAACTGATGCTTTATAGTTAAGACTGTAGTGACACGTGTTGTTATGATGAGGAGGAATATGCTGTTTATTGATACAGATACATTTGAAATGAAAATATTTTCCTTCATAACATACGTTCTGACAGCTTTTACAGAAATATGACATACACAGCTGTAAAAAGTACTCTGTTAACTTCAGAAGGGTTAAATAAAGTGTGTGTGCGTGCGTGACAACTAGCCCCGCTGTCTCTTACTTATTGAAACTATGTTTCTCCATACAGATAATGTTTATGTATGTTTTTAGTACAGTGATTTTTGTGTTAATAATGTTATGACTCACAGGGTTGGCTGACCATAACTTTTCAAAATGAATGTTTATAAGCTAAAATGACGTCACATTTTCACATTTCTCCTAAATAAATGTGCATGTATATGTATGAGTAATTTAGCATTATTCATCAGGGTAATTTAGTTCTTCTGCTGGCTTGTTTTAGGTCTCTGGGGTTCATCCACACACCCACACAAACCAAGAAAAACACATAATTATAACTCGCCATAACTGACCCTGTATAACCCGAGAGAGAGAGAGAGAGAGAGAGAGAGAGAGAGAGAGAGAGAGAGAGAGAGACTAAAATTAGGTTAAAGCATTTAGAAAAAGTGTCTTTCTTGTCACTATAGTGATGTTATAATGAAACTCAACGATTTACATTACATTTATCTGACATTTTTGTGCATTTCTGTCACAGATTTGTCCATTTAGCAAGAGTAAAGTCTCTGTATAGGGTTTCTAGAGAACGATAAACCAGGGCTAGTTGTCACATGGGCTGTATTTCTGTAACTCTAAGGTTTAGATGATCTGATGTTTCCTCTAACATTAGATGTATTTGTGAAATTAGAAAAGTAACTAAAATATTCTAGTATAATCACATTTCTGTAGTGCAAAACACTGAAGTAAAGTAACTATAGTTAACAGGTCAATTTTACCTGACAAGTTAAACTGTGTCCTCACAATACAACATTTCTCATTAATGTTTAGTCACCTAAAGTTAAACAGGTAACACTTTACAATAAGGTTGTATTTGTGAGCATCAGTTATTGCATGAACTAATACACAAACAATATAGTTTTTAGCATTTATTCATCTGTGTTGATGTCAATACAATTGTTTGTTATTTTACAGATAATATGTGTGATATTTATTAAAATGTATATGTTGAAATGAACATCAACTTAGATGAATAATAATGATGTTAGAATTATATGATCTTTATTGTCACTACAAAATTGTGTGTCAGCCTCCATGCACAATAAAGAATGTTTCAACTTAATAAGTTAAAAAATACTTAAAAATAAGTAACCTGGCTGCCTTAAAATTTTGAGTTAATTCAATCTAAAATATTAGTCAACACAACAAGTTTGCATCAAATTCTTTGAATTAACTGAACATGTTAAGACAGCCAGGTTACTTATTTTTTAAAGTTGAAATAATAAATCATTTTTTGTTGTTACAGTGTGTGTGTGTGTGTGTGTGTATTATATTAAAGGTAAAATATTTAGTATTGTGTGTTGTCACATACCTTGAGAACGCTGTTATATTATCATGGAGAGTTTGTTGCTCATCTGCTCCTGATGAATAATAGTCAAAGACTGACTTTGGTAACAGTTTTTTGGCCTGAAGCTCATAGTCACTAACACACACGAGCTTGTCAGACATTTTCCACTAATGTTCCTCTAAAACAACTTCTGTCTGTCAGATTTCACAAGGATCACACAGAGACTTCTAGAAATCATTAACTTTCTGAAGTTTTTAACTAATGTTTATCTGGCCACGGTTCTTTGCCCCTGACAAAACTAGCTGTTCTGCTTATGTGAAACAACAGAAACACAGACGAAAATCAATATTGTCGAAACATTTCATCCCCACAATCAAAAGATTAAATATACATTCTACATTTTGCTTAAAGTAGATGATGTTTAAAATAATGTTTGCATTTTTATAAGTGTTTCACCCAAAGTTCTCATCTGTTCATTTCTGAAATTTTGTAAATTAATGGTGACATTTATGATCGAAAAGAAATACTGTAAAACGATATATGCGTGTGTGTGTGTGTGTGTGTGTCTGTGCACTGTCAGAAAAAAGATACAAAAGTTGTCCCTTTTAAAAGTACCTTTGCACCTATAGATTACATATGAGTACATGTAAGGTACCATATGTATACATATATGTATATAAAAGATACATACTGTATTAGAACCATTTTAAAGGGTGCAGTCGCTCTAAAAGCGTTTGTTTTCTGAAAGTATACCTGTATGATTGTGTGTGGTACCTGCAGTTGTTTTGATCCATGTCTCTTCTCTTCCTCCTCTGCAGTTTTATATAACAGTTTTGCAATGTTTCAATACTGTACACACACATCAGCCGCTAGCGCTCAGACTTTTAGTTTCTAATCAAGATTCTTTTGCTTGATAAAACGTTTGGACTGACAGTGAAGATATGAGGGTCAGTGAACTCTTTAGATTTGGGTTGCATAACAACTACAAAAGCCACTTGCCAATAAAATGTTATTCAATTATTTGAGTAATAATTATTTGTTTTTTAAATCTATACAGTAGTCAGCACTGGTCCTTGTGAATGATAATGGTTATCAACCATATGAAAATATGAATGAATTGCCGATTGGTATAGCAACAACCATGCTGTTTTTGTTCTGTGTTATACTGTATGACTGCATTAACAACTGTATCTGTTCAGTATTTAAAACACTTACTGTAGTTTCAAGTAAAATTGTTTAATGAACACATCAAACCAGCAATAATGAACCTTATACAACATACAATCTAAAATTCTCTGTTATACAATACAATGAGATAATTGGCAATATATATGTTTTGGTACAGAATGTAAATGAGAACAAACACAGAAACTGAGGATTGTGCTGGTGTGTTTCTGTGCTGTTTCCTACAAAACTCACAATATTCACAAGGCAAACATTTATTTGCTACACAAAGTTTCAACAGTCTGTGTTAATAGTATCAAAATGTTAAAGGCCATTGAACCGTCAAAGCTGTAAGAGTGCATTCGTTTCAATACTGAAGACACCGTAAAAGGTCTGTTGTGCAAATTATCAATTCAATTTGCAATCACTGGGATAAAAGTTGAGAAACGCTTGTCCTGAGAGCTCACATATAAAACACTCATTCTGTAATACACTGTATTTATGTGTCATGATTATATAAAGATTCATATTTATTATACATGAGGACAGCAGATATTGTAAGAACGTTCTCTGAACTCAAAGGCAGGAATTGAGTCGTACGACAGGAATGTCAAACGTAGAAACATTCATTGACACCGAATACAGAACAATGTGAAAGGAACCACAGACGAATCTCACAAAACATGCCAAGAACCCTAAAATCTAAAGCAAGTTGAATATTATGTTAAGAAAATTATTTTGGCAATATTATAAAAATTAGGCACCCTCCATTTCGAGCTTTTCCTAATCTCATTTTTTGTTCTACATTATAGTATAAAAAGTACTAAATTACTATAATACAGTATTTTTATTATATTAAAACATTTTTGTTAACATCAGCATAAATTAAAGGCAGCACAACAGAAACTATCATTACATAAATACAGGGTAACTGTCATTATGCAAAAATTCCCCCAATCGTAGTAAATCGTTTCACCCTATTACTGTAAACATGCTTTCTATATGACAACAGCATTCAGGAGATCAGAGATTCATCCATATATTCTGTGTTTATACAAAATATAAAATCATCACATGTTGAATGAAGGTGTGTCAGAGTTTGGCATCAGACATTAAACTAACTGGACCGCAGTGAAGCAGTAAAAGCATCAAATGGACAAACCGTGTCCTGTAGATATGGACATTTTTCTTTGTTTTTGGTGTAAACAGCAGTCATTATGTCTCCTCCGAAGGGTCTGAAGCCTGTGGTTTACGTTTCCTCACCGAGCTCTCTGCTGCCCCCTCTGGTGGAGAACGGTCACTGCCACTGACTGCTGTATCTGATGAAAGAGCCTCGTCTTCAGTGGATTCTTCACCAGACACTCGCTCGCTGTCATTATCAGATGTGCGTTTCTCCTCCGCTTCCTCCTCGAACACAATCATAACTGCAGACACATAGAGACTTAAAGCGTTCTCTTGCAAACACTTGAGGAATAAACACAAAAAATGATATTCTTGTCCAGTACAAATATCTGTCGTAAGTCATGTTTTCTGGGGAAAATGTTTTATGTTTCAGTTTATGTTTAAATCAAGACAAGTCAGAAAACAAGTAAATGTATCTTGATTTAAGACTAAAAACTACATAATAAGAAATTCATATTTTGCAGTGTGGAAACAAAACATTAAAGTTCTCTGCATATGGTCATTGAGTAAGAATACAGAACTAAACATATCATTTGGCCAACATTGGATCTTGAGATATTTGACCGTAACCCTTACAATGATCCACTGACTGTGAATATAAAACTAAAGGAGGTTCAATAATATCTGTTGGGTGGAATCAACATTTCATGTGGGGCATTACATCTCCTTTAAGAGATGTTTTAAGCGAGTGGGAATCTTATATAATATTGTGTCCTGGTGTAATGTGAGGTTTAGAACATCTTGTGTTTCATGACTTGCGTGTATTCATTGAATATCTGTGACGGGGATTTTAAGACACAAAGACAATATAGTTAAGATTGTTCTATTAACCAAGATGTCTGAGTCAGTCAATGTTCAGTTCTTTATAAAGATGTTCATTATAATTTTGTTAAGGGGTTTCTTACCTTTTTCTTCTTTGTGTTTGGGTCTGGATGGCCAAATGCAGTCAGCGATCAGTACCAGAATCTAATGGCGAAATTGAACATTAGTTCACTTTGAAAAGTTTGATTGAAAAGTTTACTGTATGTGAGAATCGCCCACTGTACCCTCACAAGAGCCGCTGTTACACAACTCTTCTTTATTTCAAAATGCATTATATAATTCATCCCGCTGCTGCTGCATATCATCATAAGTCTCTTTACATGATCCGCTTCACGAGAGCTCGCTGTACATAAGTCAAGAGTACTTCTCTCTCTCTCTCTCTCTCTCTCTCTCTCTGTACCGTAACAACTAAGGCCAACCACAAAATAATGCATGACATACTGTCAGAGTAATGCGTGTAACTTTGAGCTTTTAAAAAGGAAAGTTTCTTGACTTACCAGCCCCAGAATCAGTCCCATGAAGAGCGTGATGATGGCAAATATCACGTATGAACCCCATGAGGGAATTCCCAGAGTGTTGGTCAGATACGTGTGGATTTGCTGTGTTAAACACACAAAGAGTGCATAAAGAGAGATTTGTTGGGTTTTTCATAAATGAGAAAAGTCTGTCTCTTGAGTAAGCATAGATTTATTTTGGGCTATACACCATCTAAACATTAAAGCAAAAACTGTACAATAAATGAATATTTCTTACTCTTATCCAGACTGACAGGCGGAACAGATGAGCCGTTCCTGACATTCTGAAAAACATTATGTACGACATTTAACCTAAATGACTATCAAGATGTTTGTTTTAAATATTAACAATGGAAATCAGATATAAATATATATATATATTTTTTACAATACAGGACTGCAGCTTTTGTTCTTCACTGGTTTATAAATCATTCTGCCAACACGTTTATTTATTATAACTATTTAAAGAAATAATGACAAAGGCAGGTTTTATAATTTCAAATAAAATACATGATATTTACAGCAGAGAAGACGGTGACCTCCATCCTGGCACAGGTTCAACTGACGCCCACTTTCTGTCCACAACATATGCCTGAAGATCCTCGATGGTCCGTGACGAAACATACCTCCGGAAATGGCCATCTTTAGCACTGCAGATGGAGAGTGCACAGCAGATATAATTCCTCTGCATCATACACATTACATAAGAAATATTTTGTGATGTTACACACAGAAGGACTTACTGAAAGATAGTGGGCAGTGTTGTTACCAGAAACCTCCCACTCAGACCTGCACAACACAAGAGAAATACAGCGTGATGATGATACACCAACACACAGCACATCCTATACCGGCCTCGAAACAGTTTCCCCAAGTAAAAATCTACATTTTGTCATTTAAAAGATCCAAGACCATCTATTAAAGCTGACATGAAAGACCACTCTTCCTCAGACATGCACTGCAGGAGGGACCCTTTTCACTTGACACCCCAGCAACCATCCAGAACAGCGTAGCAAACACACACCTCAGCACACTTTAGCACTGCAGCAGTGAGTTTGACAGAAGTAAACAAAAACATTCTTGTTCCTTTCAAAGGCCCAATGTAATAAATGTAATTTATGCCACATGATGACAAAACTTAAGAAGAGACTTGACTCATGGAAACGGTGAAAACACTTCAGTGGTGTTCAGTTTAGTATGACTTCCATTGTATGGCCACAAAAGCACTGACACATTTCTTAAAATATCTTCGTGTTGTATGAATTGTACTGTACTACAAGGATGCAGCTGTTTCCAGTACACATATTCAAGACAACAATATTACAATAAAATTAAAGATTTAAATAATTTTAAAGAACATAAAAGACAATTGCACAAAGTTGATAATTGATAGAAATGTTGAAAAATTATTTTCTTCAGCTTCACATGTGCTTTCTTTATCTCTCGTATAATATTAATTGAACCGTTTCGTCTTTATTCTCGTTACAAAATGTTCACTAGGTGGTTGTCTACTCAAGTCAATGAACCCATTCACGGATCACCTGTGATGGTCTCAGGCCCCTCCTTCTTTTTACCCATCAGTCCCCAGATGAAAATCATAAATCCGATCACTTAAACAAGTAACAACACAACACACATTTTCTCAACAATCTCAGGATGTGTTTAAATTAAACAGTATTATATGACGTAACACTGTGATGTACAGTAAGACGTTGATCACAACACTCAACCCTTAGCAATATTAACTAAAAAAAGAAAAAAAACCCTAAAACAATCATTATAACATTCAGCAGGAATAATCAAACCTGGTTGTTGTGTAACATCGACTCTGCCCACTGTTATACTCAAACTTTCACTTTGCCTGCCAAGATCCTCCCAGTCTGTCTGTAGATGCTGACACGCTGGACACCAGGGAGCATAACTGTAACAAAACAACACAAATATATTCATAACCATTTCATTAACATATATCACAAACTGTCTCGAAGAAAACAAGAAACATAAACCGACTTTAAAAAAATGAGTCTCAGTGAATGAGCAGTGGGCGTGACTCCCTGTAGGCCACACACACACACACACACACACACACACACACACACACACACACACACACACACACACACACACACAAATTATCTGAATATTTAACACAAATATTTAATAAATCTTACAGTACAGTGATTGAATAACACGATCATCATTTGAAACCTTGAAAAAATATGGAAAATCTTGACGGACACTTCCGATGATAAAGCGCAGCACGCGCGTCACATACAGTACAGTAGAGTGTTATTGTTACATTGTATTTCATGATCATGTCAGTGATACATTGTTGCAGTTTAACGCGCGTGTAACGACGCGGCGCGGCACATCAAAGCGTCGTTAAATCGCACGCTGTTTGAACGCGATGTACACGTCACAATCATTCACAAGCGGACATACGTACAACTGAACCATCCATTCTCCCTCCAGAATCTGCGTCCAGTTGCCATCGGCCACGACCACGACACGATCACTGTAAACGTGCGCGTTCACACGACACACATGCAGCACGAACACAGCAAAGATCCAGCGGGAAATACTGCGAGATTTCTGCACGTCAAAGAGCTTCAGTCCCGCCATATTGAGTCCGGAACACATGATTCAAAGCAAGCAGGAAATACAGCAGCAGCAGCAGCAGAGGCAGAGGCTTCTCTTAAAGCGGAACTGCACATATATATACACACACACAGGACTGATCACACTCATTTAAACACTCATTCATGCCTTTATACGCCTTATAATACTGACTACAGTATTGTTTTTACAGGTTCATCCATGCATTGATGCACTCGTGTGGTTCGTGCTTGAAAAAAACATTCAGTTAAATGTGACTTATAACTGCAGTTTAATATCTTCTATCAATCTGATCACTGACGTGTCTCCAGCACAGGTTTCTGTACTTTATATTTAAGTGTATTCTATTCAGCTTTGTTATTCAATCTGGATTTATGTAAGATTTTATGATATGATATTTCTGACTGTATATCTGAGTATCACACAGGAACATTACATAACATGTATGACAGTACAGAAACTTACTTCAGAGTAAGAGAAGATATTAAACTGCTATTACAGTTCATACTGAATGTTAATATATAACAGACAAATTCATGATTATTTTCATTCTTTTGTCAGTGTGTCAGATATCATATAATAACATGTTAGCTGAAATACAATTCGAACATTTGAACTGTATCATGTTCAG
This sequence comes from Oreonectes daqikongensis, assembly GCA_026939265.1. Classification (NCBI taxonomy): domain Eukaryota; kingdom Metazoa; phylum Chordata; class Actinopteri; order Cypriniformes; family Nemacheilidae; genus Oreonectes; species Oreonectes daqikongensis. The sequence goes on along the minus strand of JAOTQM010000084.1, from coordinate 1,975,319 downwards.
TGCAGAAATGTTATCAGTATGAACTAGATATGTATTTTATACATACGGGAACATAATGAAATCATCACATTTTACTATAAGTGATATATTTTCTCATTTATTTTATATTGTACAGTTTTGGAGGAGGAGGATATACCTTCAAACAGCTCTCAGCATGTAAAAAACAAACTATTATTCACATATATTATATATGTTTTTGTGCTGAATTGTAGGACTGACATAAGCCCCAGATGTTAGCTGCCAGGCTTCACTTTGTGGTGCAGTTATGAAATGTTTATGTTAAGAGGTGCGCGCATGTGTCCAGCAGGGGAGGGACGAGCACGCGCGCTAGGAGGCGCTGGATCTCAGTGCGCATATGAGTCAATGTGTGCGGAGGACGCGCTCAGTCTCTCTCCATCATTCATGATCGCCGCTGTTTCCCTGCTGTTCATTTCCTCCGATCACTCCTGAGACACAAGTCTGCGACATTCAGTCCAATGGGAGGTGATGCATTTCATCTGCTCATATTCCAGTGGCTTCTAAATGACCAGCCGTGTGCGTAAAGGGCTCCCCATTCACCAGAATTGTTTGGCTGTCATTCCGCGCGCTCCGCTTTGGCTTCTTTTCGGAGAAGAAAGCGAAGAACTCTGATTTTTTTTCAAGCTGTTTTGAGGGTAAATGTTGAAGCTGGATGGCTGGTGCTCAACCTGGCGTTCATGCGCTTCAGCTCAAGCCGGTGTGCGTCTCGGAGAGTCTGAAGCGAGGCAGTAGATTTATGAAATGGGATGAGGTAAGTCACCATCTGTGTGTGTGTGTGTGTGTGTGTGTGTGTCTGTGTGCGGGCGTTTAGCGTCTTCAAGTCAGAGAATGTGTATACACATGATGCTTCTGCGGTGAAATACAGAAATGCATGTGGCTTTAGTTTGTTTGCTTAGACGTTGCTTGTAAACATCGAACTGAACAAACAGCGCGAATCCTCGTCAATGCGCGTTTGATTGATCTTTTCATTGATTATTGTGAGATGGTGATTATTGACAGAGATCCGCTTAGACTTCCCAAGTCCATCAACGTCTCCTTCGAGCAGCACAGACAACACGTAAAGTCACATTGAGCATCTGTGCTGTCATGATGCAGAGGCTGTTGAACCTGACATCAGGTTACTCTCTGTGCTGTCATTTATCAATCCATCTAGACAAATGTAACGGCACAAGAGCGCACAGATGATCACTGACTCAATGTGTTGTGTATTATGAGGACGTGAGTCCTCCAGAGATGGAGACAGAATGTGTCGCATTGTGTATTGAGTGTTGCATGAGCAGCACTGACTCATTATTGTCTCACTATAGCGGATGTGTGTGTGTGTGTGTGTGTGTGTGTGTCACCTGTTGGATGAGAGAGAGAGAGAGAGAGAGAGAGAGAGAGAGAGAGAGAGCATCAAAACCACAGGAAGAGAAACTCACTTCTCCTGCATGAAAAAAATCCTTCACATTATATACATCATAAAATATTCATAATAGTGATCAGTCTGGGTTTTATTACCCTATTCTAAGACTTGCATGCTTACATCTTAAATACTTCTTTACATACCAGATAAACATTGAGGTGTTCCACGTCAATCTGAAAATGAACCAAAGTCAAATGTTTGCTGATGTTGATAACAGGTGCTTAAGGAGTTTTATCTGATGATGCAGAATATAAGATCTTTTGTGTGTGTTTTATACATTTTCTCATTACAGCATCATCATTTACAAGTTCATATATATTTGTAAATGTCTTCCAAAGAGCATCTTATGTGTTTCAATGGAAGAAGTGAAATCTGACCTTTTCTTACTTGCTTAAAGGGACAGTTCACCCGAAAATGAGAATTCCCCCCATTTCCTTCCAAAACCTGTACGAGTTTCAACAGAAGATATTTTGAAGAATGTTGATAATGAAACAACACTGAATTCCATTGACTTCCATTGTATGAACACAAAACCACTGCGACATTTCTCAAAATATCTTCTGTTGTGTTTCACTCAAGAAAGATTTACTTACACACGAGAGAGAAGAAATGGTGAATTTTTGATGTCTTAAAACGTCAGACTTCTCAGTCTGGTCTCAGACGGTCTCTTCTGCTGCATGTGTTGTGTTTGTTGGCAGCTGTGATCACTTTAATGCAGTAAATTCTTAAAAGGACTAATATCAGAACCCTAATGTCATAAGCTTAAGATGAAAACGTTTCTCAGCAAATCAAATAATGAAAATATTGGCCTGTTGCTATGGTAACTTTCATGCTTTAAATCGCTGTCTTCTTGCCCGTCTTGCATTAGCTAAGACACGCTCAGCCGCCCAACTCAGACGTGCAGTTAGAATGCGACCAGACCCACGCAAGCTCTAAAATAACACAATCACTTCCACATCTCTGACAAAGAGTCTTGCTTGAGGGGAAAATGCTACCTTTCCTTATCAGATGAGACATTAGCATAGCAGCGTGCCCTGTTTAAATAGGAACGGCCCTTAAGACACTTTCAGTATCTACAGAATCTTTTGTTCTGCAGGAATATCGTGAATTATGAGCCAAAATGAATCGCACTATAATGTAGAACTCTTATGCAATGCGTGAGTCAAACCTCAAACATGTTTTAAAATCCCACATGTCTTTCCTGTGCCAGGCAGAATTACTTTTTCAACTACTGTACGAAACAGATTTTCATTTTGCAACTTTGTAGATCATTTTTTTTGTATAGCTGTTGTTTACTATAAGTTTTGCTTATTCATATTGTTGGTGATTTTAACATTTTAGTTTCCCTTATGAGAAGTAATCATGGCTTTACTACAAATAAAACCATTGTAGTTCAACCATAGTAAGCACAAACTAACCATAGTACTGTATATTGCTGCAGTAACCATAGTTTAATCATGGTTTTTGTTGTAATATTTGATGTTCATCCATCTGCCAATAAAAAACCACACTACACTTTTACTATAGTAAAACCATGGTTAATTTTCATAAAGGCTGTGCTGCCTGGCATGTAAGCAACACTCACATTTTCTTCATCAAAATCTTGTTTTAATGAAACATGTTCAATCTCAATATTTCATTTTTTAGGATTCGTCTACTGTGACGCCGGTAACGTTGCGCGTGGATCCGCAGGGCTTCTTTCTGTACTGGACGGATCAGAATAAGGTAAAACTATTTAAATCAAGTTATGCGTAAAACACTGAATGATGAAAATGATGTCATCTGTGTGATTTATTTATGTGACCCGATCTGTCAAACTGAACGGATCAAAGCGCTTCAGGCTTCAGTAGCTGTGACACAAAATCGAGAGCATCACACACATTTGATCGGAAGAAAAAAGATTATTTTATTTATGGATGTAAATCTCAAGTTCAGGTCTAGCCGCAGGGAATGATGTGAAGTGACTCTATTGTCCAGATGGAGCTCTGACAGCCAACTGCTCACATCGCCTCAGAGTTTGGCTCTTCATAGACGTGTCGTGTGTGCGTGTGTGCGTTTGCTCCACTTAGTTTAAAACATTACAACATTTATAGCAAAACCACGGAGGATTTCTTTCTTTCCATCCATCTGTGTATCGGTCCATTGATGGTTGTGATATGCTGCAGGTGTTTGTTTCTGGAGTGTTATTCGTGTCATGTTTGGAATAGATTGTGTTGAAGTGTAATTGTGATGAAATGATCTGACTGGAGTTGCGTGTGGGTGAAGTGCAGCACATGAAGTCATAATGTATTTCAAAGCTCAGTTAAAAACACATGCACACAATGATTATTTTACAAGAATCATGTTAAGATAATATTCAGCGTTGAGTTCTTTAAAAGTGAATGGTATGGGTTTTGGGCGAGTGAAGTGTTCACCTGCCATGACATTGATATTGAACTGTGGTCTTGACTTTAAAACACTTTGTCAGATTGAATTCATGTCTTTAGATCTGTCTTAAACTGACCTCAGATCAGTCACAAAAGCAAAGCTTACTGAAAGAAATGATTGGTCCTTTCATAGTTGACAGTTTTACTGAATTCTTTATTGGATGTTAATGTTGCAGTGCATGATGGGTAATTGTCTCACCCTCTGACAGGAGCGTAACACCATTAGTTTAGGTGCTTGTGTGAGCTGTGAACGCATGGTTCTGTTATGCTCCTGAATGAATAAATATTAGAAATTGTATTTAGTTTCTCAAAACATGTGAGAATGTCACAGTGTTAGAAAACAAATACATTAAAATCCAGTCTGGACTTAGTCAAAGAAGTTTTATTTGTGCAATATGATCTCCTGTAAAACTTAACAAGCTTTCTATATTCTTAGTATAGTGTTTTAGTTCTATACTATATTCAACAATTGACTCATTTGTGTGTATTTGTATTGCGAGACAAAAGCTTTTAAAGATCAATCTGAGACAAGAAAGGTTTTCATTTGATTCTGAGCATCACCTCAACAGGAAGTGATGTCATATAAGATGAGGGTGAATATAACATCCTCCTCCTCCTCTGGTGCTGTAACATCAGAACATCAATCATGATTCAGATGTATTTCAGTAAACTTCATGAGGACAGCGGGATGTCTGTGGAGCCGCAGTGAATAATATTAGAATAATATCATCAGCGTGACTCAATGTTTCCAGATGGCATTGAATAAAACCTCGATAATTCTGACTGTACAGTAAGTGTGTCTTTACAAGAGCAGCAAACAATGACATGACGGATGAATCTGATAAAAACACGTCAAGGTCACATCTCTCATCTCATCTCGTCTCATCTCGTCTCGTCTCATCTCATCTCATCTCATCTCAAAGTTAAAAAGCAATTAGATTTTGCATAAAAGCCTGTTTTTAGAACTATTACGAATAATCATCGATAATCATTTTTGTGATGCAAAATGTAAATTATTATTACCTTCTTTGGATTTTTGGGTAAACACAGACATGTTTTTTAAAGGCTTTAACCCTTTTTAAAGATTATTTTTACATGATAATCTACTGACAGAATCAATGAAGTCACTGAATACACAGAATATCGTAGTATAGACACACAGAAGACATTCCAGCACAGCAGTAATATAATAGCCTCCTGTATTGTTATGCAAACCAAGAGTCTTTTGAATCAATACACGAGAGGCTATATTTAGAAACACTGCAGGACAGATTGTTGCTAAATGAAAGAGGAGAAAAACCTGCACCATTATTAATATTGTAGCACATTTGTGAGATTGCTGCCGTTTGCTTCACTGAACTAACACACGTTTGATCGTATAGTCTCAGTGGATTTTACACAGCGGCAGACGTCTGCGCACGCTGTCTGCGGAATCTGCAGACTGATTTCAAGGAGGCCTGATGCATGTCTTAAAATTGCTTTAACCCGACTCCCCTTCATAGACCACCACCACCATCCTCTGTTGCCATGGAGCTGCTGAAGCACTGAGTTTTCATAGTCCGACTGGTTTAGAGAGAGAGAGAGAGAGAGAGAGAGAGAGAGAGAGAGAGAGAGAGAGAGAGAGAGAGAGAGAGAGAGAGAGAGAGAGAGAGAGAGAGAGAGAGAGAGAGACAGAGAGAGAGAGAGAGAGAGAGAGACAGAGAGAGAGAGAGAGAGAGATGACAAATGCTTCCATTATTCACATGTCCATGACCTGTTATTTGCAATTATTATAAATATCAGAAGGTCACATGAAAATGTCTCCTGTCAGCCGTGTTTGCTTAGTGTTACCGGTAAGGTTACAGAGAACCCAGAGGAGAATCTTATTGCTCAGATGTTGCTCTTTTATAGCTCAGGAGATTTGTGTGTTAAGTATGAATTTATTCTCAGATGTTTCTCTTAAAATTGCTCAGGAGAAATAAAAGAGAATGAAATGAGAGTGAAACACATGAAGAGCCTGGAGGTGTAAATAAATGTAGATTGTAGAGGTGAAATAATTTCCTAAGTTCATATTGAGATCTTCAATAATATTGACTTTTGATTGCAAACAAGACGAATCTAAGCTCAGTTTGAGACATTGTTGACATCTCATCTGAAACTCGTCTAATGACAGAGACATTGTAAGCTTTCTGTATGCTTCTCATGAGAAATATCTGAGATGCAAACGAGACTTAAGCAGGTTTTTTACATTTGCTCTCAATTTAATCTCATATTTAAGATATTAAAGAGATCTCATCTGTGATTTATTTCTTATAGAAATACAAGATTTAAACAGACTTGAATGATGAGATCTTGTCTCATTGAGGTGGAAAGTGTTTTTTGTGTTTTATACCATCAGATTTACTGTGTGTGTCTGAGGGAGATTGCTCATATCATTTTACAGTGGTTCTGAAACTGAGCAAACCTTTTGTTTAATCAATAACAACTGTTTAATTCACTTATTATGTTACAATACATTAGGGACTCCACAATAATGTTTCCACAAATCCTTATAACTTTTAATAATTTTCCATGTCTAACTACCGAGACTTTTGTACTTCACATAGATCGTAATGTATTAAACCAGGTTGAGTTCAGTAGATGTTCCGGTTCACCAGCAGGTGTTTATAGCGCAGTCTCCCGCTTGACTCATCACAGCAGCAGCTGAAACAACTCAATGGGTTTACAGGTTTAAAAAACCCACAAGTGCATTTTCAAAGTAGCCTAAACCCGCTGCGCTGCGGTCGATACACAGATGCATCTGTAGAAATGAATTAAAAACACTCACACACACCTTCATTCAAAACCCATCAGTGGAATCTTTTTGAAGAGAATTGACGCGCGTCAGAGAGTCTGTAAACGCTGTAAACACAGTAAGTTTAAACATTTACTAACATAAAAGATAAATACAAACATAAAACCGCTCAAACTCTCTCTAATACAAACAACCATTGCAAACACATAACAGTCACTTTACATTTTTCTAGTTAACAGTAAAAAGTGTTTATTAAAGCAATAAGCCCCAAGAATCAGGGAAACTATGGTCATCTTAAAATATCAAAAGTGATTTTTTTAGTTAAACAGATGTTGACCCAGAACTACTGGCATCAAGCTTTGATAAAAATGCATCTTATATGTTTTTTTAATTTGAACATATTTTTTAATGCTTTTATTTTGTACAACGTATTTAGCTCATCAGGTGGGACTTTACAGTTATACAAACTAAAAACAGATTCAACAGTAAATGTTTATAGATTTGTGATTGACAGAATAAGGTGTTGGACAGAGAGGTTTAAGGACATTTTATCGTTTCCAGTGTTGCTTATATGAGCCTAAACAGCAAACGGCTCTTTCTTTGTTCCAGCTCAGTCGTGCCACAAGATCGCCGTCAGCTTTGGTTTGGTCTGCAGCTGTCAGAAGTCGTTTCTGTCATCCTGTGCATTACACACTACTGCAGTACTCCACACACCACAGCGCCATCATTTCCATACCAACTTCTTCTTCTTTAACCTTCATCTCAGTCCCTGTATTCAACTCTTTATCTGTTGCATCTGCTTATTTATTTATTCTTTATGTTTTCTCTGTCAACAGCTCCTGTGCTGTCCTCATGTGGCGTCTGAATGGCTTTTGTGATATTTAAAAGAGTATTGATTGGCTCCGGCGTGACATTGTTTTTATCATGCAGTGTGTGACATTTCTATTGAGCTGTGAAATGAATGCATATGCTCCTCCCTCTTTCAGGAAACCGACCTATTGGACATCGCCTACATCAAAGATGCAAGAACAGGCAAATGCACCAAAACCCCGAAGGTAAGACAGACTGTAACTTCATTCAGGAATACATGGGTTTTCTCTACACATTGTCTGCTTGCTTGCTTCTGCTATATAAATGACGTTTGGCAGTGAAATCCCTGTGTCGGAAATCTTTTGGGTGACTCCTGGTGCGCGTTGAGTGTGTTTTTGTTTAGAGGAGGTTTAGTGTGTTTCTGGTGTTGTATTGTATATAGGTTAATAAGCTCTTGTGGGTGATAAGTATCTCTGTATGAGGGTAATGGTCTGTTCCAGTCTACCACAGTCATGCTAAATCTAGACCAGCGTGATCTAAATCTGGAGCCCGTGGGCCGGGGGTCTGCCAGGTGAACTCTTTCCCACACAAAGTGACATGAATCATGTGAGAATATGAGCGCGGCTGATGGAAGTGCACAGATACAGAAGTCGTGTGTGTTTGATGGAGGAATCCATTGAGTAATGTGAATTCAGACAGATGGGACACCTCCTGAAATTACATCCCAATTCTGAGGATAAAGAGGGATTTTTCTTCAGAAGTAGCTGTGTATTCTGACCCATTCATCTTTTTTACAGCATTTATTAGTCTGAACTCAAGAATTATGAAATATTCTGTGTCCAGTGTGAATTAATATTTCTTGATATCATATAGGGATTAATAGATACATCTTTGATGTAAAATGTTTTTGTACGTAAAAGATAAGTTTAAGAAAGATGAATGAATGCTGTAAAAATGTTATTCGGTGTTATTTCATGTTTGACTAACATATGAGACACTATAACAAATTTAGTTGTGCAAATAATGTTTACAAAGAAAAAAGGTAAGATGTATAAAGAAAAATGAAGATATGGAAATATATAAAAACAGAAAGAATAATACAGTGTAAACAACAGATTTACAAAATTATTTTTGCTTTCCTGAGATTGAATGTTTTCTCACATCATTGGAGTGTGTTTGTGGGAAATGCAGTAAATCTCATAGCAGCACGTGTGTATGAATACAACAAACCGTCCGTCCACCCCTGAAAACAGAGGTCAAATCCATTTATAAAGACACAAAATGAGATGCTGAATCATGTTGAAGGAGTCAGAAAGGATCGGTGCCAGAATGAAAGATCGTCTCTTATACAGCAGCCAATAAAACAGAACAGATGAAGCCTGTCTGAGAAATGCAAATAAAACCACAGACATGAACACTGAGATCTCTCTATCTTTAATATTGTTCATATATACTTTATATTAAAGCCGTGTGTTTCTTTTCATGCGTATACAGTATGATGTGATGATGATGATGATGATTCCTTTATTATCAAGAGACTGAAAAACATTGAGATGATTTTATCCTCTGATGTCTCTTTGGAGTGTGGCAGGAGGAACGACAAACTCGAGTTTTCCTCCCAAAGCAGCCGTGGAATCTTAATCGCAGGTAGTTAAATTTGACTGGTTTATCAAAGGAAAGCAATAAAAATGAGATTTTAATGGCTTTTACACTGAGACTGTGAGAAATATCCGGCTGCTTTTGTGTTGTTAATTGAAAAGAAGATTGAATTTCTTTGTGCTTATAAAGCGACAGCAGATGAATGCAGAATAGAAGGAGGAATTTGTCATCTTATCTTCACGACTTTCCTCTGTAAGTCACTCAGTGTGCTCGTGATGTCTTGTAAGGATAAAACGAGGACAAACCGTTAATGACATTTATGAGTGATTGATATTAAATAAATCATATTGTTTCAGTAACAGAGGATTGTGTACATGTTATTAATGAAGAAGTTCAGTAAAGAGTTGAAAAACATATGATTGTATTTGTATTTATAGTTTCTCAGTGATTGCTAAAGCGAGAATCCGGTTTTATCTGGGCATTTATCCAGATTCTCAGCATTTGAAAGAGCTAATGTAGGAGTTTGTTCTCTGCAGAATTGCATTGTGTAATGTTTTAGCCTGTTCACGGTTGTGTCGAACAATGCAAGAAATCCTAAAAAAGCGCGTTGAGACGCTCGGGTTGAAGCTCTTTACTTTCATGGTTTGCTTAAATCCAGCGAGGTCTTGATGCATGTTGCCATAGAAACTCTTGTGGAAAAGCTGCCAAAGGCACCGGAGTTAATGAGGTTGCCAGAAAGGACATCCAACATGGCGAAGAGCCTGACAGAGGACAAAGTGACGATGGTGACATGGGGTTCTGGAGCAGAGAACAGGACACGGCCCGCCCTGCGGCCCATCGCCGCTGACTCATGTGATTCTAAAGCCTCCTGCCATCAAAATAATGAATATGAGTTCACTCATAGAGCCGAGAGCCATGTCTGGGACTAAATGTTTGGTTTGCATTTCAACAAACCTTCGCTTACTTTGGGGGTGGACGCTTTGACTTAGAAACCACACAGAACGAATTATCATGAACCGCATAGCAATGACCTGGCAACCATCCACAAGACCCTAGCAACCGCATAGCAATGCGCTGTGAAGCTCAAGCATTTTGCACGGTCAAATACCTCTTGTATTTTCATCCGGAAACATGTGAAAAACAAGAGTTTGTGCAAGAGAAAATAATGTTCTGTTGCATCTTTTCACTGCACATGAATATTGTTTCAGCACAAGCTGCACAGAATTCCAAAAGACAAAGAAAGAAATGCAAAGGTCTCTGGGTTCGTTCACAGTCATAACTGCGTCTGTGTGTAATATATGCAGGTGTGCTGATAAATCTAAATCCAATTTATTTCCCTCTCACCAGAACCTTTCATTCCCGACCGCCCATCCGCAAGAGAACCAAAAGGAGATTTGCATGAAACATGCAAACGTGAGAGAATAGCTGAGGTTATGCAGATAATATCTGTATTCAAGAGCTTGACAGATGAAGGATGAGTTCAAATCGGGACACACGAGTAAATCTGTTGACATCTTCTTTAGCATTTATAATGATTTAGAAACATTCTGAACACGCTTTCACCCCCCGTGTGATGGCTCATTGGTATAAAACAGGTTGAGGAATATCTGTGTTTAGTTCAGGTAATAACTGTGCCCATCTGTTCGCTTCACACATAACTTTCCTTTTAAAGAGTCACTTTCATATTCAATAACGGCATGTATTATTCATATGATATTCAGAGCTACACACGGCATCTTTCACTAATGAAGCCGTGTCATTTGTCATGCTGTCGCTGGAAACGCCTTAAAATAAAAGTGCAGCAGAGGCCTGTGTGTGTGTGTGTGTGTGCGTGCGTGTGTGCGTATGTGCGTGCGTGTGTGCATGTGCGCGTGTGTGTGCCTGTGTGTGCATGTGTGTGTGTGCGTGCGTGTGTGTGCGCGCATGTGTGTGTGCGTATGTGTGTGCGTGTGTGTGTGTGCCTGTGTGCGTGTGTGTGTGCATGTGCGTGTGTGTGTGCGCGCGTGTGTGTGTGTGCATGTGCGTGTGTGTGCGCGCATGTGTGTGTGTGCGTATGTGTGTGCGTGTGTGTGTGCCTGTGTGCGTGCGCGCGCGTGTGTGTGTGTATGTGTGCCTGTGTGCGTGCGTGTGTGTGTGTGCGTATGTGTGTGTGTGTGCGTATGTGTGTGCGTGTGTGTGTGTGTGCCTGTGTGTGCGTGTGTGTGTGCGTGCGTGTGTGCGCGCGCATGTGTGTGTGTGTGTGCGTATGTGTGTGCATGTGCCTGTGTGCGTGTGTGTGCATGCGTGTGTGCGTGCGTGCGTGTGTGTGCGCGTGTGTGTGTGTGTGCGCGCGTGTGTGTGTGTGTGTGCGCGCGTGTGTGTATGTGTGCCTGTGTGCGTGCGTGTGTGTGCGTATGTGTGTGCGTGTGTGTGTATGTGTGCGTGTGTGCGTGTGTGTGCGTGCGTGTGTGTGTGTGCGTGTGCGTGCGCATGTGTGTGTGTGCGCGTGTGTGTGTATGTGTGCCTGTGTGCCTGTGTGTGCATGTGTGTGCGTGTGTGTGTGTGTGTGTGCGCGTGTGTGTGTATGTGTGCATGTGTGTGCGTGTGTGTGTGTGTGTGTGTGTGTGCGTGCGTGTGTGTGTGCGCGTGCGTGCGCATGTGTGTGTGTATGTGTGAGTGTGTGTGTGTGTATGTGTGAGTGTGTGTGTGTGTATGTGTGCCTGTGTGTGTGCGCGTGTGTGTGTGTGTGTGTGTGTGTGTGTGTGTGTGTGTGTGTGTGTGAGACCCGGGCGCTGAAACGTGACTCACGCACACTGCAGGAAAATCCCTCACATCATCTGATTCTGACCAACACCATCAGTTCATGTTTTCTTTGCTTTATTTAGACATTACAAACACAGTTTAGTTGTTTTTTAGTGAAGATATAAAAAGATATTTTGAAGAATGTTGATAATGAAACAGCACTGAACTCCGTTGACTTCCAACACAAAACCACTGACACATTTCTCAAAATATCTTCTGTTGTGTTCTAGTGAAGAACGAAGGTCATGAAATGAATTTATTGGGCAGATAGCGAAGCCTTTTTATCAAAAACATCGAGATTGAAGTTGTCATAGCTAAACCCCCAAAGCATTTTTTCTCAATTTTAGTGTTGTTCTCAGATCAGTTAATGTCTTCTGAACATGAAGTGTCTGGCTCTGGGGAGGTGAAATGTTTTCCATGGTCTTCAGGTGCTTAGCAGCTCAGAAAGACTTTTTAACATCCAGATAAAGTGCTTGAGGGAAATGAGGATTATTTTGAGATGTTTTATGTCTGCATTATTCTCTCAGGAGGCGAAGCTTCGAGAGCTTCTGGATGTGGGGAATCTTGTGGGACGGATAGAGAACAGGATGTTAACCGTGGTGACGGGTCCAGACATGGTCAATATTCAGTACCTGAACTTCATGGCCTTCCAGGAGGACGTCGCCAAGGTGTTTCCATTAACCAACCTGATGCTTTTCTGTCCTATACTGTGATGTTGTTGTGTTCATTTCAAGTTCTGCTCTTATTGAAGCACAAGAGAATCATACAGAACATTTAGTTCATTTTCTACCAAATGCTAAATAGATTTTCCCCAGCGGTGTATTTCTGTCATTGATGTATTTGTTGAGAATAGATGTTAGTCAGAGTACTTGACCAGATTCGTGTCTCTCATGTCTGTGGTGTCACACAGGAGTGGGCAGATGAGCTTTTCAGTCTGGCGTCCAACCTTCTCGCTCAAAACATGGGCAGAGAATCATGTCTGGAGAAAGCGTAAGAACCTGCATGTGATTCACACGCTTACATCCCATCAAGAAATTCATGTTTGCTGAATCACCATGAATGTATTAACATGTTTGTGTCGGGTCTTTCTCAGGTAAGCGAGACTGAGCGTGTGCTTGAAACGTTCAGGATTTTGTTTCAAAGAAATCAGAATTCAAAAGCATCTTTTCTTCTGTGTACCCATTAAAATATAAGAGCCATGAATGATGATGCGCTACCGTAATCTCTCTCTCTTTCTGTAAGAAAACAAATATGATTAGGTTTTATTTGACTTCTTTTGCATAACAAATCACTATATGCCATAGGACACAAATGGCACTTTTTTGAGAGTGACCTCGTGTAACGATAACAAATTGTTTTTGTTTATTATCAGTTACACGAGGCTGAAGCTGCAGACCAATCAGGAGGCTCGAATCCCAGTGAAAAAGTAAGAGAGAAAGTATAGATGACAACTGATCCCATTGTTTCTGTAGATCACAAACTGAGTCTTTAACGGAAGAAGATCACTTGTAATTCTCTGCTTTTTGTTTTGTGAAGCATCTTCCGTTTGTTTTCGGCCGATCGGAAGCGTGTGGAAACGGCGCTGGAGAGCTGTAACCTCCCGTCCGGCCGGGTGAGCATATGTTCAGCTGTTGACTCCAGAAACCCGCAGGCAGACAGGAAGACACATGATCATATTCAACAGGAAGTGACCATAAGAAAAATCACACATGACATCAATGACAATAAATGCAGAGCAAATAGAGGGTTTGCTTAAGTCTCATCTGTGTCTCTGATATTTCTCATGAGAAAGAGAGTCAGAAAGCTCACAAATGTCTCTGTCATTTGAGTTTCAGAAGAGATCTCAACAATGTCTCAAACTGAGTCTGCAATCAAAAGTCAATATTATTGAAGATCTCAATATGAACTCAAACATTTCTCATCAAATCCACATTATTATACCTCCACAATCTCCATTCATTTACACCTCCAGACTCTTCATGACACATCTGAGACTTGAGTTGATACTTCAATGAAACACAATTGAGATCTCCTGAGCTATGAAAGAGAAACATCTGAGCAGTAATGTGTAAGGTGGAGTGATGATGATGATGATGATGATGATAAAAGGTCTCTAGGGGGGCTAATGAGAAATGATCATGTGCTGTTGTCTCTGTTCTTCTCCTCTGACTCACTCAAAGCGTTTAAAGCTTTCATGTTTTCATCAGCCTCAGACGATGCCTCGGCCTTTTACACCGACTGTCTCGCTCGAATATTTTCAATGTCTGACAGCAGTAATGTTTGCTCTCAGTTTATGGGGTTTGTCGTAACAGATCCATTGATTCGTGGTTAAATGGAATAATTGAGTTGTTATTAACAGGAGGCACGCTCACCTCTTCTGTTTTTAGTTCGGCCTCTGGGATATTTTGGATGATGGATTGATGAAGAGTTTGGATTTGTCGAACACTGTTGTAAGATTAAAGAATAACTCTGAATGTCTGTGTTTGTCTGTCATTGCAGAACGACTCCATTCCTCTGGAGGATTTAACCCCCGAGGTTTATAAATCATTTATCAGTAACCTCTGTCCACGACCTGAGATTACTCAAATCTTTACTGACCTGTAAGTCTTCAGTAACTCTTTTCTCTTTAATCTTGTAAACCTGTAAATACATTCTCTCTCTCTCTCTCTCTCTCTCTCTCTCTCTCTCTCTCTCTCTCTCTCTCTCTCTCTCTCTCTCTCTCTCTCTCTCTCTCTCTCTCTCTCTCTCTCTCTCTCTCTCTCTCTCTCTCCAGTGGTGCAAAAAGCAGAAGCTGTCTGACTCTGGATCAGATGACTGACTTCATCAATAGCAAACAGAGAGATCCACGGCTCAATGAGATCTTGTACCCGCCGCTGAAGCCTGAACAAACTCAACTGCTCATGGAGAAGTTTGAGGCCAACCCGGGAATGACTGAGAAAGGTCTGTGTGTGTCTGTCGGGATTATACTGTATATATCATACACTCATTCTGCCTCTTAACATGCTTTATTCTGATCTCATGTAAAGAACACTGCGTTTCTAAATATTATAACATGATAGATGTTTAATACAATTTATAGTAATAATAATACATTTGATTAATAATTCACTTTACTTGTTAAAAATGACACTGTAAACATCAATTATGACCATGGCTTCGCGCCGGGCGGTTCTTGACCTCCACGTCGTGCGTTAAAATCCTTTAATGCGCGGCTAGCCGTGGATTATCCCTTACCATGTTCCTATGTTAGTGCATTAAAAATCCAATCTCATTATTCCTCATAAAAAACTGTGTGGCATGTCTTTGTATTTTAGAATATGCTACACTTTATTAAAATGAAAACCTTTGAACCCATTTCACCTCAAACAGATCAAGTCTGTATGGATTTAATTTGTTGTTTGTTTTGTTTGTATTGTAACATTTTCAGCCTTTGTCTTAGTTTTATTACCAAAGCAACAGTAAAGTCCTGAGACGCTGGCGGCGAGTGCGTTTATTTATATCTGTGAGAGCACAAGGCTCCCCAAGCGAACTGGAGATCAGGTCACAGGATGATAATGTGCGGGAGGCCGTTCTCTCGTGACAGCTGATTTATTAGACACATTGAGAGCAGAAGGAGCGCTGATAGCGACTGATAAAGATGATCGGTGGTCTCTTTACATCGCCCGTCCGGCATGTCACATCTTCACATCAGACAGATTACAAACTCTATTCAGTCTCAAAGACGGGCCGAGGACGGTCAGATTCATGACAAACCATCAAACCGTGCGTCTCGGTGGCTGGCCAAGAGCAGCGGAGCACTTTAAATGATTTTAGTTTGTTAAGAGCGCACAGTCTTGTCCTGTGTTTGTTCTTTCTTTCTCCATTTAACCTGACAAGACAATTGCTGAAGATCTGCCGGCTGCAGTAATTGTGGTGTTTAAAAAGCGTTTGACTCGGGGACAGTGAAGGTGGTTTGTGTTATTTTGGAGTGTAAATCAAAGGTTGTTTGCTCTGGAATGACAGAAACGGTGACGGTGCGAGCTGTGAAACGCTTCATGGAGGCGTGTCGCTATCAAATGGGCCGCGGTTAATTACCTCTGGAGCTCTGAGGAGAAGAAGGAGTTTAATTAATGTAAACTGTGGATGAGAACGAGTCACAGGGGACGGCCGAGCCCGTAGCCGAATGTCTCTCCCTTCACTCCGCTCCTCTCCGCGCCGTGCCGCTCCGCACCGCACCGTACCGCACCGCACCGCACCGCACCGCACCGCTCCTCTCCGCACCACTCCGTACCGCACCGTGCCGCTCCGCGCCGCTCCGCGCCGTACCGCTCCGCGCCGTACCGCTCCGCACCGCTCCTCACCGCACCGCACCGTACCGCTCCTCACCGCCCCGTACCGCTCCTCACCGCCCCGCACCGTACCGCTCCTCACCGCCCCGCACCGTACCGCTCCTCACCGCACCGTACCGCCCCGTACCGTACCGCTCCTCACCGCCCCGTACCGCTCCTCACCGCCCCGCACCGTACCGCCCCGTACCGCTCCTCACCGCCTCGCACCGTACCGCTCCTCACCGCCCTGCACCGTACCGCTCCTCACCGCCCCGTACCGCTCCTCACCGCCCCGTACCGCACCGTACCGCTCCTCACCGCCCCGCACCGTACCGCTCCTCACCGCCCCGTACCGCTCCTCACCGCCCCGTACCGCTCCTCACCGCCCCGTACCGCTCCTCACCGCCCCGTACCGCACCGTACCGCTCCTCACCGCCCCGCACCGTACCGCTCCTCACCGCCCCGTACCGCTCCTCACCGCCCCGCACCGCTCCTCACCGCCTCGCACCGTACCGCTCCTCACCGCCCCGCACCGTACCGCTCCTCACCGCCCCGTACCGCTCCTCACCACCCCGTACCGTACCGCTCCTCACCGCCCCGTACCGCACCGTACCGCTCCTCACCGCCCCGTACCGTACCGCTCCTCACTGCCCCGTACCGCTCCTCACCGCCCCGCACCGTACCGCCCCTCACCGCCTCGCACCGTACCGCTCCTCACCGCCCCGCACCGTACCGCTCCTCACCGCCCCGTACCGCTCCTCACCACCCCGTACCGTACCGCTCCCCACCGCCCCGTACCGCACCGTACCGCTCCTCACCGCCCCGCACCGTACCGCTCCTCACCGCCCCGTACCGCTCCTCACCGCCCCGTACCGCTCCTCACCGCCCCGCACCGTACCGCTCCTCACCGCCCCGTACCGTACCGCTCCTCACCGCCCCGTACCGCTCCTCACCGCCCCGTACCGCTCCTCACCGCCCCGTACCGCACCGTACCGCTCCTCACCGCCCCGCACCGTACCGCTCCTCACCGCCCCGCACCGTACCGCTCCTCACCGCCCCGTACCGCTCCTCACCGCCCCGTACCGCCCCGTACCGCACCGTACCGCTCCTCACCGCCCCGTACCGCCCCGTACCGCTCCTCACCGCCCCGTACCGCCCCGTACCGCTCCTCACCGCCCCGTACCGCACCGCTCCTTACCGCCCCGTACCGCACCGCACCGCGCCGTACCGTATCGCTCCTTACCGCACCGTACCACGCCACGCAACAATCACAACAATGATATGTTGACTTGTGTAGAGCTGATGTTGTGTGTTATTTGTGTAACAGGTCTGATTTCTGTGGAGGGCTTCACAAGATATCTGATCAGTGAAGAGAACAGTGTGATTCCTCCAGAAAAACTCGACCAGAGTGAAGACATGAGCTTCCCCCTGTCCCATTACTTCATCAACTCATCACACAACACATATCTCACAGGTAACACAACCACACAACACAACAACACGCCTCACAACAAGTGATTGTTCACATGAATAAAAAATAACGATACGTTCATTCAAGAGAAAAACATTGTGTTATCTTGCTAACATGTAACTGATAAAACAGTGCAGCTTAATGTAAAATCTTGTCAAAATGAAGATATACAGTGTGTGTTTGTGTGTGTTTGTGTGTGTTTGTGTGTGTTAGCGGGTCAGCTGGCAGGGAGCTCTTCTGTTGAGATGTATCGTCAGACTCTGTTGTCTGGTTGTCGTTGTGTGGAGTTGGACTGTTGGAAGGGTCGTACAGCAGAGGAAGAGCCCGTCATCACACACGGATTCACCATGACATCTGAAATCTCATTCAAGGTGACACGCAAGAGCTGTAGTAATATTTATTAAAGTAAGGTTCAAAAAGACTACAATATCTAGGAATTACTATGGTTAATACTGTGTACTACAAACAAATAAGTCATTCAAAGTGTATTGAAATGTGTGAAATAAACTCAATCCTTTCTTTCTCTTCAGGAAGTGATTGAAGCCATCGCCGAGTGTGCTTTTAAAACCTCTCCCTTCCCCGTCATTCTGTCCTTCGAGAATCACGTGGACTCGTAAGTCTCCTGCGCTGGCGTCTGATCCTCACGGTCCTCTGCAGCTATAGCAACCAGAAGAGAAGCGATTACAGCGTCTCTGAAACGCATCATTAATCTGCAGTCACGCGCCGCACACGCACACGTTTAGGCCTGAAATCAAAGATGACACCATGCGTGCCGTCAGCCCATTTCATTTTAATAACCTCACAGGTGGATTCCTGGAAAAGATGCACATGAATGTCACAACACTGTGACAAAACCTTTCCATAAGCAGTGAAAACTAGATATGTTTCTGTTGGAATAAAATATTACCAAATGTAATTAAATATTAAACATAAGCCTATACGTAAAGATAAAGCAAGACTTGACGTATGTTTTAAAAACAAATCTAAAAAAATCTTCCGTGATTTCAATAATTCTGTTGTTTTTGTACGAACGTGTTGTGTTTCTGTTGTGTCACAGTCCCAAACAGCAGGCCAAGATGGCGGAATATTGCCGATCGATATTTGGAGATGCTCTGCTGACTGAACCCCTGGAGAAATATCCTGTGAGTTTATTATTCTCATATTCTCATTAAGGTCTCATCAGTGTCTCATCACAGCTTGTGTTGTAGCTGGAGTCGGGCGTTCCTCTGCCGAGTCCTCAAGAGCTGATGGGAAAAATTCTCATCAAAAACAAGAAATCTCACCCCAAACCGTCAGACGGAAGCACAAAGAAGAAGCTGTCCGAGCAGGCGTCCAACACTAACAGTGATTCCTCCAGCGTGTTTGAGCCCTCATCACCCAGCGCTGGACCTGCTGGTATTACATCATCATCATCATCATCATACTGTATATTATTCATCACTTCAGAGAAATAATTCACACAAAGATTCTGTGTGATATGAGAAACTATTGATCAGAGCATTATTAGACAGAAGATTCTGAGTGTTCTCAAGCCATGTGTGCTGATAAAATCATTGCACTTTATTCATAAAGCACATTATAAAAGTGGCCTGTGTGTCGACATATAAACCATAGCGCTTCGGAGGACAGCTCGAGTCCCGACTTCTGTTCCTCTCTCTCACATCACATATCTTGTCTATAAAGGCTAAAAAAAACATTGCTGAACCAAAGAGACACACAAACATTTGTTTTACATTATTACATGTATATCATATATGCCATTTATAGATGTTTAGCAGAAAGAAAGACGTTAAATTTAAGCACACTTTGTAATAAACATCAAATATACCACATCACAATGTGAATGCATAAATAAATAAAAATCTGAGTTATTCAAAATGACCACTAGATGTTTCCTAAAGAAAGAAAGCAATGAGTGCTACAGTGTGACGGCAGGTGAGAGAGACGTGGGTGATGGATGTGAGGGGGTTTTAAAGGTTTCAGACATCATTCAGCTCAGAGCCGATACTGAACAGCTGGATACTGAACTACTGAAGAGACGCACACAAGAACAACATTTCCGTCACATAAAGCTCTGAATACAGTCTCATGAGTCATGAGCAGATCTTCACACACATGCTCACTGTCAAGTGTATAGAGAAAAGAAAAGAAAACATCACAGCAGACGGGGGAAGTGAGATTTTCTTTAGAAACCCATTCAGACGTTCTAATGGTGGTCAGATTTGATCGATGTTTCTGTTGTTCAGTGTCTACAGAGGTGGATGCTGATGAAGACGATGATGACGATGATGATGACGACGACTGCAAGAAATCCATGGATGAGGTCAGAAAGCTTTTGTATTGTAGTGTAGTGTACTGCATTAATATCTCATACGAGTGAACGTGTCTCTGTGTTTGTAGGGCACGGCCGGCTCTGAGGCGTTTGCCACGGAAGAAATGTCCACGTTAGTCAATTACATCCAGCCAACCAAGTTTCATTCCTTTGAGATTTCCAAAAGTAAGACCATCACACACAAGGTCACATGTTACCTGAGATCCAATCAAAATAAAGAATCACTAAAACCTGAATATATCTGTTTTCAGAAACCAAGCGCAGTTATCAGATGTCATCGTTCGTAGAGACGAAAGCTCTGGAGCAGCTCACGAAGACTCCTGTAGAGTTTGTCGAGAATCCTTTACCTCCAGAACTTCTGCTGTACTTCTGCTGTGTCTTACTGTAACCCACATTTCTGATCAAACACATGACGGGGAAACAAGGACGGGTGCATTTATTATTCATGCAAACTTATGACCCAGATGATCAGATCTTTTAAAAAACACCATTAATGTGACAGAAAAACACTTTCAAACCAACACTTTATGTCCAAGTTATATATCACATTCAACTTCAATAGGTCAATTTTAACATCATTAAGATTTGTATTTGTGTTGTTACAGTACTTTATCATTTTAATATTTTATAATAAATTGTCAAAATAAAAAAGCAGATTTACAGTAAAAAACTATTAATTTATAACGTATTAATATATTCCAGGAAATAATGAAATATATAGAATACATGATATTATTGGCATTTAAAAAAATAAAGACTGAAATACACTACACGATTTTTAAATAAATAGACATTATACACTTGCATTATACACAAATCGTCAGACTGGCTCCAGACTGAAAATCTGGGAAGAATTCGGAACAAATGTCTTATAGTGTATTTCAGCCTTAAAATGTACATTGATGAAACAAAGTAAAAAAAAAAAATTTCTTATATTATTTACATTTTTTTCATAACTTCAATTTAATTGTATTTGACATCAATTAACTCTTTTTGTTTTGCATCATTATTATCATTATGTCTTTTTTTCACATTATTTCAGTTCAGTTCAATTTTCGTTCTGTAATTAATTCTTTTAATTCTTGATGTGGTGTAATGTCAGAAGTGTTTCGTGTGATTTTAAACATCTCTGTCTAGTTCAGTTCTTAACCGTGTTCATGTAGATACAACAAGTTTCAGCTGAGCAGAATTTATCCTAAAGGAACACGTGTGGATTCCTCAAACTACATGCCTCAAGTGTTCTGGAACGCTGGCTGTCAGCTCGTAGCACTTAACTTCCAGACTATAGGTAAGCAGATGAGAGAGACGTCTCAGAATAGCTGTACTGTATACTGTAGTGTGTTTGTCTTCTCTCTCTGTGTCAGATCTTTCCATGCAGCTCAATCTCGGGATGTACGAGTACAACGGGAAAAGTGGATACAGACTGAAGCCGGAGTTCATGAGACGGCCAGATAAACATTTTGATCCTTTCACGGAGAGCACAGTGGACGGGATCGTAGCCAACACTTTATCGGTCAAGGTCAGAAAAACATAAAAGATTAGAGACGCGTCGACGTGTCCAGTGTGTGGCATCTGTGTCTATGGCACCTGTCCATGTTGAGTAGAATGTGATGTCAGTAACATTACATTTATGCGTTTTTATAACTTCAGACCCTTGTTTTCTTTCTATTCTATTTTTTCTTCAGATCATGTCTCGCTGTCACTGTTGTCATTTATATCTTGTTGTCTTTTCTAATAGATCATATCAGGACAGTTTTTGACAGATAAGAAGGTGGGTGTGTATGTGGAGATTGACATGTTTGGACTTCCAGTCGATACCAGACGTAAAGCTTTTAAGACAAAGACGTCCCAGAGCAACGCCATCAACCCGGTGTGGGACGAGGAGCCCATCGTCTTTAAAAAAGTGAGAGATATTTTTGGTGTGTGTCTGCAGGATCTGAAGTAGTTGATGATGATGATGATGATGATGATGATGATGATGATGATGATGATGATGATGATGATGATGATGATGATGTGTATCAGGTTGTTCTGCCCACTCTCACGTCTCTGAGGATAGCCGTGTTTGAAGAGGGAGGAAAGTTCATCGGTCATCGTTTAATTCCTGTCTTTGCCATTCGACCAGGTGACGCTTTTACTTGTGTTATGTTTTTCTCATTGGCTGTGTGCTAAGTGTGATTTCTCACATCGTGTGTTTTTTTCAGGTTATCGGTACATCGGTCTGAGAAATGAAAAGAATCAGGCTCTGACTCTTCCGGCTTTATTTGTGTATATCGAGGTGAAGGATTATGTACCCGATACGTTTGCTGGTAAGAAATGAACTACAATAAACACATGTCAGGTCTCCAGAAACATCTTCATGCGTTATACTAAGCAAAAAGCAGTAGAAAATGTATTTTCTTATTTTCTTACTTTCCATTACTGTAGTATAATCTTCTCTTTTCAGTCACACAAGCACATCTCCATTACCCACAATGCATCTCTTCGTGTTGTGCTTCACTTAGAAAGTGCTAAACCACAGAGGAAAAACATCCCTGACCTTCACGAAAGCATTTCACACTTGTGTTTGCACTCGCTTCACATCTGAATAAGAGAATTGATGTCTTCACTTCACATAAAGACAGCGGCACATTCAATGCATATGAGACGTGATGTTGAATATTGTGACTGACACTTGGTGTTTATCTGTCTGGTGAACAGATGTTATTGAAGCGCTCTCCAACCCCATCAGATACGTCAACTTAATGGAGCAGAGATCCAAACAACTGGCGGCTTTGACTCTAGAAGAAGGAGAAGAAGAAAAAGACAACAAAGAGGTGAAGAACTCTTTCAAACACTTGATCATTATTACAGGTTGTTGAATTGACATCACATTAAACATATAATATAAACACAAATAAATCCGATTCTTTCTCATTTCATGTCTAGTTATCTAAACACCCTTAAAACAGCAAATTCAGTTTGAATGAATCTAACAAACTCTGTTTGCTGATGATTGTCTTGTTTTTCTTTGTGAACATTTTTCTGGTTATATTTCTCTAACATTCACTTTAGTTCTTTTTTAATCAATTTGCTTCTTATAATGTGTATTGGAGAACAAGACAAGAAGAATTTTTGCAGTGTTTACTCATGAACTGACTTTTATATTCTCATTTGGTTCTAGCATGTGTCTTAAACCCAAACACCAGAGAGGATCATAGAGGTTCTTGTCATGATCTAGCAAAGATTTTTCTTGTTCTTCAGGCTGAAAGCAGTGTTGAACATTCATCAGAGGTTAAAACTGAACCCCGTCCTGCTCCCATAGAGAACGGATTGAGTCACACACCCAGCGCCGCTCCTAAACCTGCGTCTCAGATCAGCGCTCAGCCACAGACCACAGGTGACATCATCACCATCATCAACATCATCTCAGAGCTGAAACATCTCCATTATACTTCATAAATCTGACGTGCTGAGATGTGTGTTTCAGGCTCGGTAAAGCCGGCGGTGAAGACTGAAGATCTGATTCACAGTGTTCTCACAGGTTGGTCAACATCACTCTTATATAACTTTAGATACTTAACTACAATAAAACTGTATATGATGTGTGTTCGTCAGAGATGGAAGCTCAGTCTATAGAGGAGCTGAAACAACAGAAGACGTTTGTACGAGAACAGAGGAGACATTACAAAGAGATGAAGGACCTGATGAAGAAACATCACAAAAAAACAACAGAGATGATCAAAGAACACACGGCTAAATACAATGAGTTCCAGCACGATTACCTGCGCAGACGCGCCGTCCTGCTGAAATCTGCCAAAAGAGACGGTAAGAGGAGGTAGGTCGACTTCCTCACTTGTGTTTTCTTGCGATGTTTCTCGTTCACACAGTGAAGCTGTGATGTTGACCGGCCGTCTCGTGTCTGTCCGGCAGGTGTCTGTCATCCAGTCCAGAACACGGACCGTCGTTCTTTGAGCAGGAGGTTTCCAATCTGGATCAGGAGAGTCGACAGAAACTGTCTGAACTGAAAGAGCAACAACAACAACAACTGCTGAACCTCCGTCAGGAACAATACTACAGCGAGAAATACCTGAAGAAGGAGCACATCAAACAGGTCAGAAAACTACAAATACTTCATCCTCCAAATATCTTCGGTTGTGTTCCAACATTTACAAACTCACGAGAGAGAAGAAATGAAGTTTTATTCATGATGAAGTTTCCGTCTGTGGGAATTATTGAAAGATGAAAATTATTTTATTGCCATTCTTTAATGCTGAAGTTTTCACAGTTTATTTATGATGCGCTGCTGTATTCGTAGGTTATCGAGAAGCTCACCGTCATCGCAGAAGAAGGTCAAAGCAACCAGATGAAGAAGCTGAAGGAACTGTGTGAGAAGTGAGTTTGTCCTGAACATCTCGAGTTTCATTCGAGACATTCATGAGCTCACTTTAACATGTGTGTGTTTACAGAGAGAAGAAAGAACTGAAGAAGAGAATGGACAAGAAGAGACAAGAGAAGCTCAATGAAGCCAAATCCAAAGAGAAACACTTGACAGAAGAGTAAGACTTCATCACATCACCATGTGCATGAACTGACGCGTATGACATGACATCACCTCTAGATGGCAGGAAAACACCAGAACAGTCTGTCATCTGTGTCTGAGCCGTATCTCTGTGTTTGTATGATTTCAGAGAGAAACTGGAGATCAACAGGTCGTATGTCAATGAGGTTGTTCAGCATATTAAGAGGGTAAGAGTGTCTTCATTCATTCACTGTAGAAATCAAACAAGATTATTATGATTTCACTCATTCATTCTCATTTATCACCAGCTGGAAGACGCTCAAACCAAAAGACACGAGAAGCTCGTGGAGACTCATAAGAGAATTCTGCAGCAAATACTGGATGAAAAACCCAAGGTATGACCGGATAGGACCATTGTATTCTTTCATACCTCAGAGCGCTTATATTGTTTTATTGTATGAATATGTCACATGTGTGATGTCCTGATCTCTGAATCTACATTGAACAATACTTCATCACATCACATTACTGTACAGTTAAAGCCAGCGGACGACTTGAGTTTTAACTGCGTCTAGAATCATGTCGCGTCTGCTCTTGATGAGAATACAAATGAGACAAAACATTTAACATTTCTTGTCATAAATACACAAAACTATTTATAGAGATTCATTCATTCCATCATTATTTAGTAGAAGTCATCATTTAGCATTTCACGTCCGTTTCTCTCTCTCTCGAACACTCATAGTTAAAAACTCTTCAAACTGCAAACATAAATGAAGAGATTTTTAATGAAATGTTTGTCTGAACACCGCTGAATGTGTCATGATGGATTCCTAGTAATGTTACAGAAAACACTTTGTCTAACGTTCTTTAAAACTAGAAGAATCGTGTTTTATAAACATTCTTAAATCATTGCTAGTTGTTCTTTAAACATAAAAATGTTGCTACAAAATTCTCACATGGAACATTTAGAAAGAAACTTAATGGCGATGTAAACCAAACATTTTTAGAACAGAATCTTTTTCTCTGGATAATCTGAAGTCAGCATTAAAATCCATATTACATTCATAATGTGAAACAAATCGAGCAGGATTTCATTGTGTGTGTGTACATCAGGAATAAATTGAAGATGTTTATATGACTGTGATATTCTTTCTTTTTTTAAATAATGAATAAACACAATAACACAAGGACCGTGTATCGAGATCTCGTGTTCATAGTATATGTTGTCCTGTGCTTGCAGCTTCAGAATGATCTGGATCAGGAATATCAGGATAAATTCCGTCGGCTCCCGTTGGAGATCCAGGAGTTTGTGCATGAAAGCACCAAGAGAAAGACTGAGGATGGAGATCAAGACGTTCTGCCGTCTTCTGCCACGCTGGAGAAACTCAATCAGTTTGAAGATGACATGGATGAAGAGAAGAAGGACTTAACCGTGTGATGTCACACATCTTCCTTCCACTTCCACCTTTACTTTCTATCATTTCTATCTTTGACGTCTGCAAGGGTCACGATCGCTCCAGAGGATATCAGACAGCAGAAGAGTTTGTGGACCTTCTCACCAGATCGTGCCGAGGATGGTTATTTTTTATTTCTGAATACAAACACAGAAGAGTTGTGTTGTTTTTGTCAGGTGAAGGTCATGAACACTGAATCTCATCCAAACATTCAGGTCACATTTCATCCCAAAATCAAGAGAAATTTAATTTCCTTCCTTGTGCGTTTTATATATATGTTAGAGGACGATTAGGCACATTTTCTCTCTAAATTGTCATCTGATTGATGATTCTCATTAGGCATTATTTTGTGAGATGTGACCTGGACTAGATGGGTGAGTTTGTGAAGGTTAACCTGGTTTATTTGCACTGAAATGATGATGATGATGATGATGAATCATCTGCTGCTGTTGGTGTATATTAGACAGACACATGCTCATGCACGCATGCTTTCAGCCAATCAAACGCTTACACATTTGTAAATGTCAGCAATATAGCTTGTGTTGTAATGTGACGATGACTATTATCAATATGTGAACATGTGTTGACATTTATACGCTTTATTTATGGAGTTTTTTATCTTTATTAGGACGTTTTAATTTCTGTTTTATTTTAAGGGACCATTTTAATTCCTCTCATTTCTGTTCAGGAGGTTTTATGAAACTACTGTAAAATGTTAGTTATTTAAGAATAACTACTGTATGTAATATTGGCAGAATTTTCCACTTAGCATTAATGTCACAGAGTGAATCTCATGAAAACATGTCCAGAAGTTTCACCTCAAAATAAGAATAAGATTTGAGGCACTATAATGCTCATGTAATTCTCATTTGTTTGCATTGTTTTTGAGATCAATTGTGCATGATTGTCATGATCGAACAACAACAAATTATTGTGTGTTTACTCGCTGAAATGTGATCGGACAGATTTCCTGAGATTCACTGAGTGTTTAATAAAAGTAGTAATGCAGAATAAAATATGAAAATGGATATGCACTTTGGAGGTTTTTCATGGTTATGCAATCTTTCTACATGAATCAAATAGCATGTAATATTACTTCTTTTAATATTTCATCTTGTCAAGGATGTAGGACACGTGTAAGGATTTTATGCCTAGTAAAATTTAATTTAGGATTCTTTTATAAGTTACATCACACTGGTTTCTTTAAGCAACTTGTTTGCTTATTCCTTTTTTTATTTCATTGTGCTGGTTTAATAGATGATGTACGTGTAACACTGAAAAAGTGCCAAATGGTTTTTTTTTGTTCTGTTTTTAGCCGGTGACTGATGGTTCAATAAAACCATCATCAATTATAAAACACACGTTGCATGTTGTTGCGTAACGTCTGTGTTTAGTCTGTTTATTGACTAAACCCGTTGGACTGTTTGCTTAAAAACACTGAAATGTTCATAAAAACTGACACAGTTGCAGCTACTGAAGAGAGTTTCTCATTTATTCATTCACTTCATTTCCCCACATCTTATAGTTTACATGTACATTGAATCCTGTATATTCACTTCTGGAAGTATTGTATTGAATTTTTACAACACCACTGTTTCTTTTTTGACCAAAATCTTTTTGCAATGTAAGATTACTTGAATTCCTTTTTGACTATAAGATTATTTATGATGGGTTTAAAGTGAAGTCCTGTGCCTTTGAATGTTTAATCTATGTTAGATGTGGAATGTAACAGTGATGATGAATAGATGCTCATTTTTGTATAAACCGTAAGCGTGATTTTCAGACATTTCTACAGAATTAGAGATAAAGTGAATCAAACCCATTATGATACTGAATGCCACATGTATTGTTTTCCAGTTCGATCCTGATTTAACATTTACAAACATTTTGTCCGGTTTAGTGGTTAATATCACAAATATCAACATCTTTGGAAGACAAATATTGTTGAATGTAAGTTGTGCTTGTGCTGTGCATTGGTTTTAATAAAATTGTTCTTGTGAAATTTGGGCTTTGAACATTATAAATGTGATTATTTTTACATCTAACTGCTGTGGGCTGATAATATTTATAGTTAAGAATTTATCACGAACATCTGTAGTAAAAAAAAAGAGCATGTGAGATTTCTTACAGCAAGTATCAGACATTAAAGTGTAAAACATCAATCTGTGCTTTACATTAACTCTGTTTGGGACTTATATTCAATAACGTCTAAAAGAGAAAATAAATGTACTGCTACAGTATATAAACCAACCCAAGACGCTTCACGTGAGAAAACTGCACTGCATTTATTCATGTGTTATTCAGTTTTACATCTAAAAGTTTTGAGACCCTAAACATTAAAAGTGATAATGGTATTATTTGGTCGAGTGTTTTACAGTCAGATGGTTGTAATAGCAGATGAAGGCCTGCAGGTGGCGCACAGCACACATCTCTCAAACCTTCAGCTTCATTCAAACGTCATTACAGGAAAAATACAGCTGCTCGAAGCGACTGTTTGCGCTAAATACAATTCTAAAACTCAACGTTTACTAAATAAAGTTAGTGAACTTTATTAATAACCACTCATCTGTTAAATATGAACCGGATTACACGCTGTGGTTTGGATTAAAGCGGATTATTGAATGTAAATGAAATGTAAACAAAAACATCCGCCAGTCAGTCAATGAAACTGAATGTGAATGATTGAAAAGAAACTGCAGCATTTACTTCATCTCACTGTGAGTAACTTATTCCTTGTGTTTCATACAGATGTTACAGGAACAGTGATTGTATAAATGATATCATGTGTTTATTTGTAATTTTATCTCATTCTTACATGGAGTTTTCTGAAACTCGAACATGCAGTAATTTATAGGCTATGTTATATCCCATTATTTTATTATGCAGATTATTTTATACACTGTAAATAAGTGCAGTAGTACAGTATCTTGTGCTTGTTGTACAGTACACACACAGATAGGCTATATATCAGTTTTGTGTGGTGCGCGTGCGCGATTCTAATGTGTCTGATCTGATCTGATCTGATGATCTCTGTGATGTTTCATGTGGATTCTTCTGTGGGATACTGAAGTTTATCTGTCCTCCTGTACGTCTTCTCAATGCTCATTTTTAAGTGTTAATATAAAGATTTTAATAGTTTATGGTGCATTTTATCAATGCGTTTTATTTGAACATAGACACTGAATGAAATATCAGAGACATCATGTTTATCCTGCAGGCTTTAGCAGTGGTTACCAGGGTGTTTCTATGCCTCTCTGGGCTGTTCTAGGTGGTTGCTATAGGGCTCTGAGTGGAGCGTGTTGCCGTGCAGTTCGCATGGTTGCTAGGGTAGATCTGGTTAGTAGCGGTTTCTGTCTGTCAAAGTCTCTGTGTGTTTGTGTTCTGTTGAAGGCTGATTGACTTTTCATTTCTCCTCAATAAAGTACGAGTCACGTCGTCCGTAGAATAAGTTTAAATCACATCTGAAAGTACAGATGTTTCGAACAGAAAACACATTAAAGTGTGTATATGGAGATTATTGTTATCGTGATGTGTTTTATCTCACGTTTATTCTGGAGGTGTGGTGCATGTGTACAGTATTCTTTACTCTGGGCTGGACTTCATCTGGTCGTCCTGTACACGACTCAAGTCAATATCTTCATGTGTTTCATCTCTCAGTAACTCTGGACGTGTGTTTTATTATTTCATCTTATTTTCCATCCTGCAGGTTAAATGGCGAAATCCTATGAGTTCAGCTGGAGAAGAGCCGTTCCTCTCTTCATGCAGCAGGGAGCTTATTTTGACAGATTTGACGAGGTATGAAGATTTTCATTAACAAACCTTTCGACTTGATGCTGAAACTGATGAGCTGGAAATAAATGATGTTCATCATCATGTTCGTTTGGTTTGTATTTTTATATTTATGTTTTTTGTAGTCTCGTGTTGTGATGATGATGCTTGACACTGTCATAAAAATAATGTGACAAAGCAAAACATCATTAAAGTTTCTAAACATTATTCTTTTGAACCCAAAATATTTTATTTAGATTGTTGGTGAAATGTGACATTAGTTTAAGATTCACAGTGTAAAATGATAGCTGATCTTTACATTTACATTTAGTCATTAAGCAGACGCTTTTATCCAAACAATGACAGCTGATCTGTTGTGTGCATATGTAGTTTTATATAGAAGTCATTGTTTATTTCTTTAAGAAGACGACGCTTTGAATGTGACGCTCGCTCTTATTGCTGCGGATATTGTGAACATCTGTGTTCTCAAAGAAATCCGTCTCTTGGGAATTCTGGCTCAGTTTTTTTCTGGAATGAGTGTTTTCTCATGAGCGATTTGTGTCACAGACTGGATTTGACTTGTTAAACTTGCGTTGAGATTTCCCATGAGTCTCCGAGAGCTTTCCGGGTGTCCTGCTCCACTGACATTAAATGAAATGACATTTATTTGTTTATCCTTATATATTTGGCACTTTTATTTGGAAAACTGAAATGACGTGGGAGAGGAATCCTGGTTGTTTTGACGTTATGAAGGTGGTTTGTTTTGCCCTGTTTACTTTTTCCCATCATGCAACAAGTGACATTAATTCACTGAAAGATAAATAAAAGGTCCATTTAATTTTCTTCATTGACACAAATATGAATTTCCCACTGTATGAGCTATTTTAAACAAAAACATAATAGGATTATAGTAACGTAAACGAAAGGAGGAAAAGAAAGAAGTTTTGAAGTGAAATATAAATAATGTTAACATGTATTGTGTTGTTTTCAGGATCCGTTTGTCTTTGAATCAAACTGTTTCTTCAAAGTTGATGCTTTTGGATTTTTTCTCACATGGGAAAGTGATGGAAAGGTGAGAATTTTTCTGTGTACCAATGTGAACACATTCCTCTGTGATGCAAAGGATTATGGGTAATATTCACTGAAAAGACATGCATATCTTCTATAAATATTCATTTGATTTGTAGTGTTATTATCATCATGTCTTTCTTAGGAAGGTCAGGTTCTGGAATGTTCTCTTATCAACCGTGTGTGCGAAGCCAATGTACCAAAGGTAAATAGAGTAAATCTGTCCCATAGTTCAAGAGTTCTGGAGTGATGTTGTGATGTCATCATCAGGACTTGAAGCTTGTGTCAGCTCTGGAGACGTCAGGGAGATGTCTGGACGACAGGATCATGTGTGTGTGTAGCGGTACAGATCTGCTGAACCTCAACTTCATGTACATGATCACACACGACTCAAACACGGCACAGGTGACATCACACATCTCTACATGAGTCCTCTGCTTCGGATTCGTCGTGGTTTTACTATAGTAATAGTGCAGTAAACGGGATTCTTGCGACAGTGTGATGAGAAATCTGGCTCGTTTCACTGGTGTTTTCAGACCTCACATGTTTAGTCCAGTGTTTCCAGATATAGAAGAAAAAAACGGATTGGAAGTAACGCAAACTAACCCTGAGTTTCCTCAGAGATTAGGACTGAAGGATCATGAAACTAAAGTTTGTTGACGTCTGTTAGTTTCATGTGTCTGTTCTCCTGAGGCTCTTGCCGTGATCTTTTGAGATGTGACACACAGCTGCTGTTTTACATGTGCTTAAATCATTATTATATTTCCAGTGAAGAGCTTTTAAGCTGTACATTTGTGTAAAAATAGAGAGAGAAACACTTGACATCAGTGTGACCTCTTCAGCTCTGTCACTTTTCTCAGTGGTTTAACTTTTATTTATTCACTCTCACATCATTACAAACCTGTGATAGTGACTTTCATCAGCGAAACACAAAAGCACAAAGTTTAAAGAGTGAGAAAATGTGAATTTGGATCAGTAAAGAATGACAGTTTTTGCTATGACGTGTGTTGTTGTTCTTGTCTATATTTTCACAGGAATCAGTTTTACTCTGTTTGTGTGTTTACAGGAGTGGACGGATGGCTTACGCTCATTAATTCATAACACACGTGCCAATAATGTTTGTCAGATGACATGTCTTAGAAAACAGTGAGTGACATCACATGCAGTGTGTGTGTGCGTGTTTGATGATTTTTGCAGAGTAATTATAAAACAGTTCATATACTAGAGAATGATATGTTATTTAAATGTTAATGTGTGTTTTTATTGTTGTGTTCATGTGTTTTGTGTAGTTGGATGCGACTGTCATTTTTGACAAACGTGAATAGAAAAATCCCCGTCAGGAGGTACAGTAGTACAATATATGTGTATACTGTCTGTTTGTCAAGTGTTTATTTATAAACTGTGATTCTCTTTGTCTTCAGTATCACAAGAACGTTTGCTTCAGGAAAAACTGAGAAGGTTATTTTCCAAGCGCTCAAAGATCTTGGTTTACCCAGTGGAAAGGTAAAACGTTTGACTGTAGTCTGATCTCCAGGACAGAGAAATACTTCATGTTTTTGTCATTTAAAATACAGTCTACTGTACACTGTAAACACAAGTGTACATTATGCTTTATTACAGAATGATGAAATAGATCCAGAAATCTTCACCTTTGAGAATTTCTACAGTCTAACGCTGAACATTTGTCCTAGAACTGATATTAAGCATCTGTTCAAGAAACTGTAAGTGTGCATTAATATTTCACTTCATAAGATTTTATTCCAAAGGTGTTTTCTGTAACTAAACATTGAAATATTCTGAATAACATACATCAACATGAAGTCAAATGTGATGATTGTATTGTTAACTGTGCTGTGTTTCTTTTCAGTACTGGAGACAGAAGTGTTTTTTTAAGTGTAGACCAGTTAGTGCACTTTCTGAATGAAGTAAGAGATTTTCCATCATCTGTCTGCATGTCTGTGTCGCTCTGCGTCCACGCATCCCTGCGTCTGAATTACAAACTGAATTACATCAAGTACCTACTTGTCATGTGACCTGTGAATTTGACCTATGATGTATTAACAATGGCAATGTTTTGTTCTTATATTTAAATATTAAACTGGAATAAAACACGAACATGAAAACAACAAGCTAGATTACCTCTTTTCTTGCTACTTATATCACATTCACTTGAACAGAGTCACTCATGTTTTACACTATTTTAATTGACTAACTTTTTAAATCTGGCGCTCTTTTTAAATCTGGCGCTCTTGGCCTGAGGAAAGAACATTTTCAATCAAGTGCATACTGAGATTATTTGGATTTTGCACACTATGTAATATGGAAGTTGGTGATTTTGGCATCTGTATGTGAATATAGAGGACGTGACGCATGTTTCATGACTGAATGATATAAATCATGATTGTCTTTATTTTATATTAACGTGATTCTTTTTTACCATGGTATACAGTGTTAAGTACTTTTAATAGATGTAATCATGGAGCGATAGTTCACTTTTATGAATCATACAGTAGTTTCTTATACAGATTCAGGTTTATGATCTGCTTTTATTTGTCCTGACAGAATCAGCGCGATCCACGTCTGAATGAGATTTTATTTCCCTTCTGTGACTCGAAACGTGCTTTACAAATCATTGAGCGTCATGAACCCGATGAGAAACTCAGAAGAAAAGGTATTTCACATTAAATCATTGCTTGAAGTGGTTTGTTTTCTTCTTATATGGTTTTTTAATGCTTTCTTCAGATGTTTTGTTTTCATTCTTGTTGTTTATTTTCTTTGCATAACTAATGCTTAAAACTAAACTCACGTTCATTGTGTTATTACTTCTAATCTTTGATTTGATCTAGTGTCGAATCAAAGTAAAGATCACTTGTTTGCATGTTTCATCTCAAGCATCAGTTGTCTTGTGTTGTGTTGTGTTGTGTTGTGTTGTGTTGTATGCATGAATGTGTGTGTGTGTGTGTGTGTGTGTGCAGGTGTGATGTCCCGTGACGGCTTCTGTCGATATCTGACGTCTGATGAGAACGCTCCGGTGTTTCTGGACCGGTTGGAGGTTTATCAGGAGATGGATCATCCTCTGTCTCATTACTTCATCAACTCGTCTCACAACACATACCTGACAGGACGACAGTTTGGAGGAAGATCTTCAGTAGAGATGTACAGACAAGTGCTGCTGTCCGGCTGCAGGTGTGAGACATGTTCGAGTTCATATTGAGATCTTCAATAATATTGACTTTTGATTACAGACGAGACAAATCTGAGCTCAGTTTGAGACATTGTTGACATCTCATTTGTGACATTTCTGACTCTTTTTCTCAGGAGAAATATCTGAGACACAGATGAGACTTAGGCAAAAGAGATCTCAGCTGTTTGTTTTGTATTGTCAGGTGTGTTGAGTTGGACTGTTGGGATGGAAAAAGTGAAGATCAGGATCCCATCATCACACACGGCAAAGCCATGTGTACAGATGTGCTCTTTAAGGTGAACACACACACACAAACCCAGTAGGAATGAATGAATAAGGTTTAGGAAAAGAAATATCATTTTTATTTAGATTTATTTGAAATGTTCAAATCTCTTGTCAGTTTAAACCATGAAACAGTCATGAAACTCTTCTTTAATGTGCAGGATGTTATTCAGGGAATTAAAGAAGCCGCCTTCATAACATCTGAGTATCCTGTCATATTGTCCTTTGAGAATCACTGCACGTGCGTACACTTTATTCTGTGCATCCTGAGTAATATTTATATAAATGATCTACGAATATATGTGAGAAGAGAATGGCTGTGATTTCAGGAAACCTCAGCAGTATAAACTGGCTCGATACTGTGAGGAGATCTTTGGAGATTTGCTCCTGAAACAGCCGCTGGATGACTTCCCGGTGTGTTCATACTTCACATATCAATGGTCTTCTGTACAATACGGATCAAAATTCTCATTGTAAATGAAGTTCTCTTGTAGCTGGAGCCCGGCCGTCCACTGCCGTCACCCAGTGATCTCAAAGGAAAAATTCTCATCAAGAACAGAAGATTAAAACCGGAAGTGGAGAAAAGTACGTTGATGTTACTATTCGGTCTTTACAAATCTTTTTTGAATGCTGAAATGAATCTCTGCTGTTTTGTTTTCCAGAGCAGTTGGATCATTGGAGGAAACACATGGAGGCCGGAGAGCCGAGCGTCTCCACAAACATCTCTGAAGATGAGACTGAGGAGGAGACGTCCACCGGTGAGATTCATGAAAAGACAACTTGACTCTTAAAAAATAAAATCATGTCTTTTTAAACCTCTGATCAACAAAGAGAGGTGCTTCAATACTCAATATTTGATCAGTTTCATTTACTGTATGAGTAGTTTACAACCACATTTGTAAAATGTAAAAAAGAAAAGCACATGGTGTTGTGTATACAATACTGCATTATATGAACGAATAAATAAATCGTGTACATAATATAAATGATAGTGTATGTTTGTGTATTATCAGAGCTGTTAGATGAAGCTCATCCTGAGCGGATTCATGGATGTTTGATCAGTGAAGAAGAGCATCAGGATCAGGAAGAGCCGCTCACAGTCACAAAGGTTCAAACATCACTCAGTCTCATTAGATTTCACCAAACTTTATAATCATGATAATTGTTTTTATTGTATTTCCATAAAGAATTAAAGTTCTCATTGAATCTCTTTTGATTTTACAGGCTGGAGAAACAAACGTAGCCGATGAACTCGCTTTGATTCAGTCGTACACGTACGTCGCTGCAACCACAAATATTCACCCGTATCTTTCCAACATGGTGAACTACGCACAGGCCGTGAAGTTTCTCGGTTTTACTGAAGCTGAGGGTGAGAGAAATGAAGTACACAGCTTAAAATTACATTTCATTGTCATTTTATTCTTAAAATATAAAAATAATGGTTATTGTAATATTTTAGAATAAAGTGAAAAGCATTACAAGAATAAACGTGAGATATTTGAGAATATTTTTGATGAGAAAGTGTTTTGGGTGATGTATTAAACAGAATTATGTCTGTCTTTTCTTCTCATAATAATACAACTATATTCCTGTAATCATATCGTTTTAATGTGACACTGATGTCAGTTTGACTCTTGAGTGTTTCTTCTGTGTGTTTACAGAGAAAAATATCCATCACAACATGTCGTCCTTCAATGAATCTGTGGGTTTGGGATATTTAAGAACAAACGCCATTGAATTTGTGAAGTATCCTTTATTAAAAGCGATGAGAATTTTGATTGATATTGTGAACATTATGTTCATTGTTTTATGATTTTAAAGGTCACAGTTGAAGTAAACTGAACAGTGGTTTGAAGGATCTTGGCAGAATAATAAAGTGTGTTTGTGGTCAGAAAGCAGTGAAGTGTGTGTGTGACTTCAGGAGTTTATAATGAGACATCAGTCGTATCTCTTCTCTTTGAAAGTGTGTTTGTGGTGTTTAAACAGCAGCAGAGTCACTGAGGCCTAAACACTCACTCGAGGGGAGAACTGAGTTTAAAGCCTCAAGATCTAAAAATATTCCTCAGAACCCTGAAAGCTTCCCGCTTGTGTTTGCCTGAATGAGATGCGCAGCTACAACAAACGGCAGATGAGTCGAATCTACCCCAAAGGAGGTCGAGTGGACTCCAGTAATTATATACCTCAGATTTTCTGGAATGCTGGATGCCAGATGGTTTCTCTGAACTTCCAGACTCCAGGTAACGCACACACACACACGCACGTGCACACACACACAAACACACACACACACACACACACACACACACACACGTGTGTCAGAAAGCGACTAGTGTCCATCTCAAATCTCTCTCACATCAACAATTTGCACTTGAACTCTGTTGTGTTAATATCAGATGTGTTGTGTAGATTTGGCCATGCAGCTGAATCAGGGGAAGTTTGAATACAACGACTCGTGTGGGTAAGTGAAGTGAACACCATTAAACAAGTCAAACCAGAGAGAGAGAGAGAGAGAGAGAGAGAGAGAGAGAGAGAGAGAGAGAGAGAGAGAGAGAGAGAGAGAGAGAGAGAGAGAGAGAGAGAGAGAGAGAGAGAGAGAGAGAGAGTTTCAGTGTTGACAAACATCTCTGACGTGTTTGACTTTATATTCTAAAATAATGTCAGATGTGTTGGACAGAGTCAGAACTTCAGTTCAAAGCTGTACTTTCATTTATTATCGAGTTTTTCTGACTTAATTCTAATATAATATTTTTAGTAAATTTATGTATTTATTAATTTGTTAATACAATCGTTTGTTTGCTTTATTGTAAAGTGTTACCCTTGATGTTTAGGTTTTATTTGTACAGAAGTAAAACCATAATCCACAACTTTGCTGTGTTTAACCATGGTATTTGTAGTAAAACTGTGAATATGTAAATGAATTCACCCCAAAACTATTGTAACTACATTTTTACTATAAAAACATTTAGTAAGGGACTCAAAGTAAAAACACCACCAGCAAGTGTTTGTGTGGATGGTTTTAACACAGCGCTGCTGAATAAGGTAAATGAATCCTGCAGTTGACTGGGATATGATATCACTACTGTATATTTATAATGTGATGAAATCATTTACAGTCACACAGCATCAGTTGTCAGTGTTAATGTGCTTCTCATGTAAGTAACACATTCATCATCTGTGTAAATTAAATGAATCACTGCTGTAAGGTGTCTGAAGATGAAAGCTCACTGGAAATGAACAGGTTTGTGTTTGGCTTGTGTCAGGTATCTACTGAAGCCGGATTTCATGCGGCGGCCGGATCGCATGTTTGACCCGTTTTCAGAGACGCCTGTGGACGGAGTGATCGCAGCCGCCTGCAGTGTTCAGGTAATGATGTTAATACTATATATCTACCACATAAAGCAAAGACAAACCCATGGTCAACAACACAAATGAACAAATACTGCAGTGAGATTTGGATTTTTCTAAGGAATAGTCAAATGTTTTATAAAAGATATGAACTTCAGGTTGTTTACGTGATCATAGAAAACCTAAACATGTCCGCAGTTGTTACACATCGGTGTGAATTATACATCAGTGAATTGGCCTTTTTTTACAATATAATAATAGATAAATGGAAAAACCATGGAAATGATTTGATCTGCTTTCTAAGGACTGCGAAAGTAAATGTGAAATGAATTTGAACCATGCACATTACACACGTCTGAAACCCATTTTAATTCCACGGTGATTGTACAGAAGAAGATCACGTTCAGTATAAGAGGATCAAGCGCATTAATCTGATGTGTGGTTCAGTTACTACACTGATGTTTTAATGTTTGCACGCAGTCTTTTTTTTGTTTCTTAAATGTAGTAAATTTACCTAAAATAAACTGTGCACAAAAAAATGAAGTTCTTTTTTTTTCAGTATAGACTGATGTCAGATGTTTGTGTGGTTCAGGTCATATCAGGTCAGTTTCTGTCTGATAAGAAGATCGGCACGTATGTGGAAGTGGACATGTATGGACTGCCCACAGACACAATACGCAAAGAGTTTCGCACGAGGATGGTGATGAACAACGGTCTGAATCCAGTGTATGATGCTGAACTCTTTGTCTTCAGAAAGGTGTGCGCTTGTGTTTCGTGTGATGTGATGAGAATGTTCTTTGTACCCTAAAGATTCTGTATAATGTGATTCAGATTATCATTGACATATATGACAATTTTTAAATAGCTCACTATTATTATACAGAAATTATAGCGCACGAACGTGAACTATATTGTGAACTAAATATAGCATCATTATTAAACATTATCTGTAATACACCACCTTCAGATCTGAGTGTATAATACAGACTAAAAGACTCCAAAATCAGAAGATATGTGACCGGTTTATTACTAGAGCTCAACACAATTCACTATTCATATAAAGATAAAAGTATTAAACAGCAAATAACAATGTTTGAAAATCCCCCAAATGTGTGTTGTTGTGAAAAACTCTCCTAGAACAATCAAGAACACACTAAAACTATGTTTAATATTTTACAAATATGATATATATTTTTATTAACCGTCTCGTTGGCTCAGGTTATCCTCCCAGATCTGGCCGTCCTCAGACTGGCTGTGTATGATGATAACAATAAACTGATCGGACAGAGAATCCTGCCGCTGGACGGACTGCAGGCGGGTTACAGACACATCTCTCTGAGAAATGAATATAACAAACCTCTGTCTCTGGCCACCGTCTTCTGTAACATCATCCTCAAAACATACGTGCCCGATGGCTTCGGAGGTCAGGAAAGCTTCTTTGTGTTCACGTTTATCGAATCTCATTTCCTGGTGTTTTTATCATGTGGAATGTGTGTGTTTTTCCAGCTATTGTAGACGCTCTGTCTGATCCCAAAAAATATTTATCCATCTGTGAGAAAAGAACGGATCAGATGAGAGCCATGGGCATCGAGACGGTGAGCGTCCACCTGACCAATCCAGCAAAGCAAAGCCATTCGTTTAGTTTAATACTTTTCTTTCTTTACAATGGAAATAAAGTGATCATACAGACCTTCTGTTGAATGATATCGGTTGTATGTTTTCAGTCAGATATCGCTGATGTGCCGAATGGCAGCTGTGAGAGAAATAACAAACACAAGGTGATGTTGACACGGAAAGACTCGGAGAGACAGAAATCACCTGATGTCACTTGTTCCAATGAGGGTAAAACTTCACTCATGTCACCGTTACACATTACAAATCCAAACGTGACTGCAGATCTTCAGGTGATGTATATTATTATGTATGTCCTCTAGACACGTCGATGCTGACACCACCACTGACCATCGATGACCTGACGCAGATGAAGGTAGTGTCTCATTGACAGAATAAAGTGTTTGATTTTATTTGCATTGATGTTTGTGTAACTTCTCATCCAGACATACTTAAAACTAGTCAAGAAGCAGGAGAAGGAGATGAACGCTTTGAAGAAGAAGCAGGAAAAGGTGACTCTTCTGACTTCATTGAGTTGATGGTGAGATTTGATGTTGTTGTTGTTGTTGTTGTGTCATCAGAGGAATAATCCTGATTCATATTTCAGACACTCGCCGCTCTGCAGACCTCACACAGCGCTCGGATGGACAGAATTCATGCTCAACATGATAAAGACAAACAAACTCTGGAGAAACATCTCCTGAAAAACATCAAGAAATCTCTTGCGTTAGTTTTTACAACACACACTCACATTATTAAGCCTTAAGATTTAGTTTAAAAGTTTAGGGTCACTTGAGTGAAACATTTCTTTTGAATTTAAAGAAATCCTTTGATCTGAAGGAGTCGGCTACAATGTCTGAGATTAGTTTTGTGGGGAAGAATTTAAAACAATTGTGCACTTTTAATAAATCTCTTTAAAAAAAATGCATGACTTGGACTGAATAATGAAGACAAACATTCAATATGAGGTCAAAATAGATGTGCTTGAGAAAATAACAAGAGAACATTTCTGCACGTTCACTGAACATGATCAAATATTATAGTCTTGTTTGTTAATTAGGATTTTTTTTGTCATAAATTCCAAACATTACATTAGTGTTATTCTAGCGTGTTCATAACAGTAGTGTGTAAAGTTAAGCTTCAGCTAGTCATATTATATCAGTGAATGCAATGATATAAAGCAAACTGTATGATTTTCAGTGATCTCAGACGCTGATGTTGAGGTGATTTATCACATGCAGTTTCTCTCCATCACATTGTTATTGACCTGCTGTGATTCTCTGTTGATGTTCAGTGAGAGTAACAGCTATGAAATGAGGAGAGACATTGAACTACAGATGAATCACAGAACACAGGTATAGAACTGAACACACGTCTGGGTTTTTACTTCTCTGTGCAGTTTGCATTAACACAGATGCTCGTGTACACTTGTGTTACAGGTGAAGGATGCGCTCAACGCTCACAC
Source organism: Oreonectes daqikongensis (assembly GCA_026939265.1). Taxonomy (NCBI): domain Eukaryota; kingdom Metazoa; phylum Chordata; class Actinopteri; order Cypriniformes; family Nemacheilidae; genus Oreonectes; species Oreonectes daqikongensis. The sequence continues at coordinate 1,934,716 of JAOTQM010000084.1, read as the reverse complement.
GCTGGAGACGACGGACACGATGAGACGACACACAACTGAAGAACACAAACTGAGAGAACAACACATCATTCAACAGTGTGATGAACTACACAAACTGATGCTGGATGAACAAGAGCAACAAACACGAAGACTTTTGGTCGTCCATGAGAGGTCAGAGGAGAAACTCGGTCTTTGTTTAAAACTTTCTTTGCTCTTTAGTGGTTATAAAGTTCATTGAGTTATAAAGAAGTAGAAGTCAAAACTCTTTAATAGGAGCACAGATTCACACCAGTAAACATTGAGTGTCCGCTTGTGTTTTTTAAAGCGTCTGGACATTATAAGGGGAAATGATGACTTTAATAACATTAGTTCTATGGTTATGTGCAGTTTTACACTGTTTTTATTAAACTGAACAATAACAATCTGACTTCTGTGGCTGCGGTCGATGCTTAACAGATAGAAGAGAACGAACAACGTGAACATTTGTTAATTTGTTATTTAACACATTTTTCTAATTTAACATTTTAAGCAGCTTCTTAATGGCTAATTTCTATATAAATCACATCCAGAAGATCAGTTTCAAATCATTTGTGCTCTTTTTAATGATTAACTATCATCCACTCATAAAAACAAAAGCCATTATTAAGATGATGAAGCAGACAGTGAATGTTTCTTACAGAGAATGTAAAGAGATGAGAAGAAAACAAGCGAAGATGTCGATGGAGAGCAGCAGAGCCATCAGTCACGACAGAAGCATCAAGATCAAAGCTGAGAGAGAGCGGTAAGAAATAACAATCTGCTCACGTCTCGTGTTTTAAACGTGTTTTCAGTCATTGTGCTGCGTCACGTGTCTCACGTGATTTCTTTTGCTTTTAATGGGACACAGACGAGTTCGAGAGCTCAACAGCACAAACACCAGAAAGTTTCTTACAGAGAGAAAGCGGGTAAATCGTCTCTTATCCTCTTATCATACGTGTCAGTTTACAACAAACATGTTTCTGTAATTCTATAAATGAATCTGATGATTGACAGCTCGCCATGAAACAATCAAAGGAGATCGAGCGACTCCAGGCATCTCAGCGAGAACAACATGAGAAACTGGAGAAACACAATGAGGAGGTATTGTTTCATATCACAAGACTGATGTTCTGCTCACGATCTCTATTCCTCTGTTCATAAAGAAAAAAACAAAAGTAATGTCCAAAAATACTGCAGTTTACTATAGTATTACTATGTAATGATGTAATGTAGTAGTACAGTAGTGATGACTACGATTTGTTTTGTGTTAACTATAGTGAACTGATAAACTGTAGTAAATACTGTAGTATGCTTTAATCTTTACTATAGTAAGGTTTACAAACACTATAGTACCTTGAAAGTTTACTACAGTTAACTCTGGTAAATACTAAAGTATACTACAGTATTTGTTATGTGGGTGCAGGGTGATGGTATTAACTGGATTCTAACGTTTCTTAACTTTGTGATTAAAAATGATTTCCTTTTGAAATATGATGTTAATATTTGATGTGTTCTATGAAGACATGTGATGATGAAGCTGTCAGTCATGAATAAATCATCATGTGTGTTATTTGTGTGTTTGTGTTCAGCTGTTGGAGTCATGCGGTGTGAAATCATCCAGCTCAGGTACAGTAGGACTTTCCTCTCACATCAATTTTACAGCACCTTCATTTTCCCATGATTCCTTCATTTCCTCGTGCAGAAGTTCAGTGTGTCGTGAATATGAAATATTGCTCCTTTTCTCACACGTTCACAGACTGCTGAGCGGATCGTTCCTCATGGGTTGTGTTTATTTAAACTGTCAGTACGTCTGCACGTCTCAATGTGCATCTACACGCACCGTAAACTACTGTATAGAGAAAAAATGACCACTTACACCTTAAATGTACCTTAAAGACAGGAGATTATTCTGTGATCTCTTTAATATCTCAGTTATTTCTCCTAGAAATCAATGAGATTTAAGGGAAATCTTTGCTTTCTCCTGACGAAAATCTCACAAATGTCAACAAGATGTCAACAATGTCTCAATATTATTGAAGATCTCAATATAAACTCAAACATTTCTCAACACATTTACTCAAATCTAGATGATTTGACCTCTACATCTCTGACGGATGTCATGAATAAACTCCAGCGCTCATGTGAATGTTGACATCTGTAAGGTTCTGAAAGCTTTATCGAGCTCAAACAGACGTGATGGGACTAACGTTTAAACTCTAATATGATTTCTCTCGGGGGTTCATGAAAATTCTCATTTCTCAGCGAACGTCTCGGGTTGGAATGATGTTTGATGAATAGGATTTGTGTTTTCTCGAGTCTCTTGAGATGAACGCTGTGTTTTTGTGTTAATGTGTCATCACAGGCCAATCAGATGTTGAACATGATGACATCAACAGACCGCTGACCAATCAGACGCAAGCTTCTCATCAGTGAGAAAAACACGCAAACACGCACACTGATGCTCAGAAAGCTACTGTACTTCAATGATTTCATACATTATATTTTCAGTATATAGAGCACTGGTCGTTTTAAAGTGATTGTATGTTTGTAATGTACAAATATCACAGAATTTATGAATACAAATGCTTGATGGTTTGATAAGGAGGAGAGAATTTGAACCTTATCTTCTGATTTATATTATTACATTAAGACTTGCTTTTATGAATATCCTGTAAAATATAGAAAATGATAATATTGTGTTTTTGATCACTTTTATCATGCAAAATATTTATATATTCACTGATAGAGTCTTTTTATTATTATAAACTTGTTTAAAACATCAGATCATAAATAAATCTTTGGAGATCATTCTGACGGGTTAAAAATGATCCTTTTAACTTTACACTTTACATTAATAATAATCACAACCTGATGTTTATTATGAACTCTATTGTCATGTTTTATTTTGTATTCCACATTTTTCACATCGTTTTCAATTAGTAGTAATATTACATAATATAATGAAAAGCACTTCTCATTCTATAAGTGTAGTTTTATTTTCTGATATAATGTCGATCAGCTTTCACTTCAGATCACATGTGTTTAGACATCACATGACACAGAATTAAACTGTATAATTACATGTGTGTAGTTTCTTTAAAGTGACAATCACAAGTTGGTTTATATGGTTAAAGACCATCATACAAATGTGTGGCCCACATTACAGATTTTTTGTCTCTCAAATAAAACTGTGTCAAATCCAGTAACATAAAAATGAAGCTGTCAGCAGTTATATATTTCAGACTGAATGTGTTGCTTTCTGTCTGTGTGTGTTTGGTGTTAGCGCTCTGGATTATTTCTGGATGTTTGTGGTGTCATAACAAAAGCTCATATGCTCGAGCAGTCAACATGCTGTAGTAGATACCGGCGCGCTGGTTCATGTTTTTGTCTTTTGTCTTAAAGGGGTTCAATGAGACGATGACTTTAATTGAGTGAAACGGGATTGAGTTCATTTCAATATCTGTGTTTAAACAGGATGATGTCATTTCACTCCCATCTGCTGGAATATTCATGATTTATACAGATTAAAACATCTCAAATATTCTTCAGTCCAGGAGAACACTTTACCACCCGTCATGTACATGAACCTTTGTGTTTCTATCAGAGATGATTCTTAATACTTCCCACCTTCATCCTGTCATCATCTTTACATCACATCTGTGTGTCTTTAAGATATAAGCAAACTATTAGCTGGTCCAGTTCTATTTTTAAATTGTTTATGTTGTCTGTTTTGTTTGCATTCTGGTGAAGTATTGAAAAGATTGTAAAATTCATTTGCAGAAGAACTGTTTAACATCATACTGATACAAACTAAAGCTTGAATACACTTTTGGATAAAATCTTGTGATTGTAAATGCAAAGTGAATAAAGTTACGCACACACGCACGCACGCACACACACACACAAAAGCACATAAACTGATGCACGAGAGTAAAATTCATTTATTTTATTCCTTTAAAATACATCTGAGAGAGATTATTGTAGTTTATTTTATTTTATTTTTGTAGTTTTCTTCCTTCTTTTCAGTACAAACATTGTAATTTCTTTGTTAATCATCATTATTATAAATCAAAACAGGTGTGCCGGTTGTATTCTGCACATTTTGGAAAATGACGCAGATGGTCTGTGAGGTATCTCTTACACACACGATAAACTATACCATACTATAGTTTACCATAATACAAATAAAGTAAAATTCCTACATACTATAGTGTTAAAATATACTGCAGTATTTACAGTTTATGAATTCACTATAGTAATCTGTAGTATTCATTAACCAAGTGACAGTTTTCTATAGTGAATACTTCAATATGTATAGTATGCTGTAGTATTTCTTTGCATGCATGTGTATTTTGCTCAGTATGTTTTGTTCCTAACATTTCTTTCTTTCTTTCTTCCTGCCAGAGCCTGTAGGGACAGATTTAGACATGATATCCACTCACAACACTCGCTTGTCACGGGCTGCGTGGGGCTCGATGTGGAAGTCAAGTGAAGGCGACTAAAAATACAGCCGACACGCCATTGACAAGGTAAAATTTCAATTAAGACACAAGCACTTCATCATTATTCCACTCGGCCGATGATTATCATCTGACATTTTAACACACGCAAACACGTTGATATATATTCTGCCACTTTCTTGGCAAGAGGAGGAAGGCAATCGTGCAATTATGACTTCAAGCAGTCCATCACTGAAGCTTTTCTTTGATAGATTGACACCGTTTTCACCAAACCAGAGAATAAGAGGCGGTCAAATGATACGCTGCGCTGAAACAACAGCTTCTAAAGGACAACCATCAGTAAAATGATAGAGAAGAAACATAAGACACAAAGCTTGAACAGGAATGGCCTTTAAGGCTCTTAAAAGGATTAAAGCTGTTGTTGTTTTGAAGGCTGTTTGATGGATCATTTAAAGGTTAAACTGCTTCTGAAAGTTTGAGCTGTCGTTGATTCTGAAAGTTCAGAAATGTGCGCGCGCACGTTTTTTTACACAGAGGCAGATTATTATTGAAACTTACAGATGTCAATTTCCTCAAAATATTGGAAATTTTCATCATTTATTTATATTTAATTTTGTATGAATTTTATTGTTTTACCCAGAGCCAGACTTTTAATATTAATATGAAAAAAATATTACTAAAATTATGATAATCTAAACAGAGAGTGAAATAAACATTGAACAAATGTAATATTGTTTGATTAAAAACCATTTTATAGAAAAAGAACATTAAAATATTTTTTCATTTTGCAAAATAACAATCTGTGAGCATTAAATTGTGTTTAAACTATTATTTAATTGTGTACATTTAAGATGCTAGCCATGAATCTCACATGAGAAAATCTCCCATCAGTGGACTGACACATTAAACTGCAGAACATCATGTTAAACACACTTCACAGATTGAATATCTGGATAGTTGAATCTATGCATATGAACACAGATAAGATAAGAAACACATTTATAGTTCAGTCATACAGTGAAGCTCTGAGTTTACAACAGAAATGTGAAGATTTCTGTGAAAGTGTCCATACAGTATGTAGACATCAGTTCAATTGGTTTATTTGTCACATAAGATCTGGTCAACAATTCTTAGACTGTGAGCAACAGAGCAATAGAGAAAGAGATGGTAAAATACAATATAATCATGGACAATTATTATATTTAAACACAGACAGTAACAATAGGAGTCTTAATATAAATGAGAATCTAAAGAGAGAATATGTATAGAATTACATTTCTATGTATCTGTAGTTTTAGATTTGACTGTCCAGTATCACAGAAGAGAGAAACAGTGAATGAGCTTCACCTCTCATGTATCTGCAGTCAAATGAACAGCAGATCGCTTTCAAACCAAAGAATCCTCCATTAACAGCAGATGGCAGAAGACGTCTTAAACGCTCTGAAGATGAGCAGCGTGTGAAGATGAATGTAATATTTGTGTAGTTTTCACAGCGGTATACCCATGAACATCACTAACACTGCTGCCGAATGTTTCATCAAACAGTGTTACTGTAGATGAAGGAAAACAGCGAAATATTTCATTTGCTTTCCTGACATCACAAACACTGATGTTTCCAAGTTTACTGCAAGTAAACTTATGTCACATGTGAAAAATAACCATGATTTGAAACAAAACAAAACAAAACATGGTTTTACTACAGTTTAAATCAAAATCATTTGTTGCTCAGGAACGTAATACAGAGACGTATCATTTCATACTGATTTTAAGGGTCACATCAGCTCTAGAAATATTCCTGAAAATGTTTCACACTCGAGCAGATTCATTATAGCGTCTGGCGTGTGTATGTGAGAGTACAGTGCATATGTCTTCATTCAGAATAACACATCTGCTGTAATAGCCGGAGGCGTTGGATATTCTGCTTTGAATTACGGGCTGAACGCCAGAGAACTGTAATTGGTCACCGCATGAGAAACTGCGATGAATCGCCTAAAAGGGCCAATTGTGTTTAATTCAGATGATGAGAACACCAGACTCCTTTCCCACAACTGATTGCTTTTGTCTTTCATTATCTCCAACGAAACCGGGACAAGACATCCCGAATGTAAATGTGATGCCTATTTGTGTCAAAACAGAGGCGTCCCTTCTCACCCAAGAGTTGAATTTCAGGTTTAAAATGTAAATGTAGCCCACATCCATTTGAATACATTTGTTTTCTTTTATTACAAAAGAGAGAAGATGGGCACAAACCGTAAGTGATGACTTCTGGTCAAGTCTGGTCCGCTTGCTGTTTTCCTCAATTGTAAGTCGCTTTGGATAAAAGCGTCTGCCAAATGAATAAATGTAAATGTAAATGTTCTGGTCATGAAACGATAGAAAGTTTGTTGTACTGGCTGTTTGTCAAAGACTGAAATATTAAATATTCAATACATTTGATTATTTCTTAATTCATAATTATTGAATGCAAACATGTAAAAACAAAAGTGCTATAGATATGAACTTAAAAGAATTTAAAATAGGAAATGCATGTGAAAGAATCAAAGGAACTGAACAATGATATACTTAGTTTTTCTTATAATCCCAACATGCATACATTCTAAAGGTTAATAGCATGTGTTCATGTATAATGTGCAGGTTTAGTGAACATGAAGACTATTCTTCTGTGGATAATTAGAGGACATGAACATAAATCGTCTTTTATTCTCCGGTTCTGTGTCTTTACTGTTCAACAGAGCGACTTTATTCTCTGAAGGTGAAGGTGAGATTCTCTCCAATCTCTTCTGATGTTGTACATATGCGTCTGTCGTTGATGTTTGACGTCGAAGGTTCAGATGAAACGTGTCGTACAGTCTGTGCTGTCAGAGTCTCTGGTGTCTGTATATATTCATTATTCAAACACATTTACACTGAACTTCATTCAATTACATATGTAATTTATATAAATAAATGTACTTTAATATCTTCATACTTAGAACCACATGAATAACTCCATATAAACCCATAACAACAGAATGAAATTGACTGTGCTTCTGTTTTTCTCTTGTACTCGTAAAGTGTCGTGTATATGCATGAATGTACTTTGCAGTTTAACTTTACATATTCTGAAATAAATAATGTGGTTTGCATTTTTCAAAACAAAAATAAAACCAACAAAAGCCAAAAGCTTTGCTACCGACACATCACTCCTAATAAACTTTTCACTCTCATTGCCCGTTTACCAAAAAAATTGTTCAAGTGTGCTACTGGTCTATTTAAAAAAGATAAAGTTAAATCCTTTGATACAAGTAAATGTAAAGTATAATACAGTGTTTGACTTGTATAGTTTATTATATTGATTATTATATACTTTGTTCACATATTGTCTGGTTTTTTTTTGTTTGGGGTGGGATGGTTGAAAGAGTCAAAACATGAGAAACTTAAGCTGATCAACCCATTTACCTTAGACATCTTTGTAAATAGACGTTTACTTGAAAATAAAGTAAAATGCATTCATCCATATAGTAGCTCAAAACTAATATATAAATACCAAAGAATAATAAGTTCACTTACAGAAAATGAAAAGAAGCGTGTGTGAGTAAGTGAATAAACACTGTAGATACGAGCGGGTCTGAGTCATCGTGCTCAATGTCAGAAGTTCATCAAAAGTAAACCTCCTCTCTGATTTCTCAATTATTTTCAGTTTGTGTGAATTCAGAACTCTTATTGAGCCGTTGGATTTGTGTGATATTCATGAGAAAGATTCATTTGCGGGTGCTAATGTTGAATTGTTTTGGCAGCGTCACTGACTCATAATAGATTAATATTTATCAGCAGACAGAACACAAGTGTTCATGTTTCTGTCCACATCAACAAACCAGCACTGATGATCATGAAGTCACTTTGGATTCTTTGAAAAAAATTATTTTAACATTATCCTCATGATTTACATTCACTAAACGCTTCACTACATACAGTCAGCAGAGAGTGTTGTTAATAAATGTCAACCTTACCATAAAACATGTGTCAACATTTGATGGTTTAAATTCTCAGTTGAGGTCTGTCTTTCAGTTTTTAAAGCATTTGTTTTATTTTTTATTTTCTATAGTCAGCCAAAGTGCCATTTTCCTCATATAGACGGCAGATGTGATAATTCTTGTCGTGCTGCTTCAGGTGTTAGGATGAGCGATGCTTTAACTTGTACTACAATTACAGAAACAATTCCACACAAAATGACCAGATCTATTCTCACCTGACACCTCCTGTGATTTAAACAACTCGCTCACAGACACTATTTGCATTTTATTTCTCTTCAGTATTCATGAATTTTAAAACCTGCACGCACGCACGCACTGGCTGTTTCAAATATTTTTCTCAGATTCTCGTGTAGTTATTATATTGTACATGAACTGAGAAACTACATAACTAATATTTGTCTCACGAGACAAAAGGTCTTCATGTCTACACTTTACATAAATCATTTTGTTGTGGACATGTGATGTCATAACATTAAAGTGTCTGTAATACACAGATCTAAAGCGTGCAGATGTCTGGATTCTCTTTCCATGCCTCCGGGTCTAATGATGGGATGTTACCACAGAAAGTGAAATCCTCCGGGTAACTTCCCAGCCTGAATGAATCGAGAGGAACCTCCATCACGCCGCTGTTATCACAGATGACCCGAGACAGAGAGTGTTTCTGGAGTTCCCTTCTCCGCCGGATGGTGAAGATCTCGGGATTTTCCCACCAGAATCTTCAACGCAACCAAAATGTAAAATATCATAAAATCCCTGTGGATCAGTAATACATTACAGAATGATCATTTTACGTCATCTGTTCCTTTAAGAAGAGCAAAGCTTTCAAATGAAAGATTGACACTGCAATTGAAACATTGCAGGTCAGCTCATGTTTGCTGCTTTACAAGACAGAAACAAACTGAAAGCATCTTAAGATCATTGCAGCGAGCCCACCTGTCACCTTCTCTCAACATCTTCATCTGTTTTGCGATCAAGCATGCGAAAAGCGGACCGGTGCGAGCGCCAGACAGCGGACGCTCCATCAGTCCACCGAGCCACACGTCAATATTATTTATGTGTCCGTACACCTGCAATATTCTCTCTACCAGAACATCACTGCCCACCACATCTAGAAGATCGGATTCACTTTCAATTCTGTTGAAGCCACAGAAACTCCTCCAGTCATTGTAACCTGTAACATCCACAAGTTCCCCAGCTTTCAGATATTGAGAGTGTAACTAATGTAGGCTACGCTTGAGATGATAACGGTTGTGTTTACCTGGTAAAGCGTGATCTCGTCCTCTCTGCAGGTTTAGAGAAGCCAGATCCAGAGACGCTGGGATGTTGAGAACCACGAGTCTTTCTGTTAACTCCTCCGGCATCAGATGATCTTGATTCTGAAGAGCAGCTGAACGGCCCAGAAGACCCCGCAGAACCGGATCAAGACCACCTGAACACCACAAAACCACATTACAGGGTTTCAAATGATTGAATAAATGGTCCACATTGTAGTTTATTAAAGTATAGGATCAAGTATTATTTAACCAGACCAGTTTTTTTCCAGAAAAGTATAAAAAGCGGACTTTCTTATCTTTAGTTGAATAATATAGCAAACATAAATAAACGATATTTGCTACTATATTACCTCTATTTTTCCACAGCATTTTTTTTTTACAATATAACGCTCTTACAAAAATGAATGTTTAGTTACTATAGTTTTTTGTTTCATTGATATTAAAACCATAGTAACCACAAATTAACTACAGTATCACCATAGTGAGGAACACTTTTAGTAAAACCATGGTTAGGTTTCTCTTAAACAAAATAGTTTTTTTTATTTCTACAATGTTGTACAAATAGTGATGTAAAACAACTGTTGATGTGCAACCGTGTGTGAATGTACAGTACAGTAAATGAGAGAAATGATGTACAAGTGTTCATGAATGTGGACGTACAGTAATAATTGAATATTTAGTCTCTCTGGAACACTTGAAACTCTTTTATTCTTCTCAACACCAGGAAGCGTTTCAATATTTTCTAGCGTTAAAGAGAAGCTGCTGTTGTCAGCAAGAACCTCATTCCCAGAAGCCCACAGACGGTCCAAACCTACCGTTCATCTGATGATCGCTTCAACAGGAAAGAGTTCACAGGGTTCATGGTATGTAAATAAGTAAATAATAACTGTATTTGATCTGCATTAACATAAGAATATCAATAAATAAAAGTGCTTTGGTTTACCTTCTTTAACCAGTCTCCACGGGCTGAAGAATGTCTGATGGAGATCGACAGAAGAGAAGTGTTCATGTTCCTGAAAGCTTTCATTCAGTCTCTTGAGTGTTGGTGAAATGGTGGCGTGACCGAAGCGGAACGCGGCGCTGGCGAACACGTTTGATACCGAGGGATTTAAAGAGGCGTTATAACCATCATATGCTCCCAGATACTTGTCAAACGATTCCTGTCCGATGATTTTTGGAATGTAATCCCTTATGGTTATAATCTGGAAAACAAAAAGAAGATGTTTGTGGTCAATGCAACAGCAGGTTCACCGGTTTACTAATGTAAATGAACCTGCCGCTGGCATATTGTTCACATTATTATTAATTGTCTGGAGGTCAAATGAAATTGTACTGTATAGTCATGTTTCTCCAGCGATACACCTCACATTCATCCAGTCTAATCTCTGATGTGCTTTATAAAATCATGTCTGACTGACGGCTCACATCTAAACCTGAACTCACTGTCCATAAGCAGATTTTACATTTAGTCATTTAGCAGACGCTTTTATCCAAAGAGAGCTTAGGAATTGCAATAAAGCGATATGTCATACAGGCGCAATAATACAGTAAGTGCTAACACCAAATTTCCACAAAAGCCAGAACACAACTTATTGATAGATAGAGAGAGAGAGAGAGAGAGAGAGAGGGTTAGTATTTTTATTTTTTCAGTCATGGTGTGAAGTCAGGCCCGGCAGGACTTTGTTAAGACACACGCGCTCGCTCAGTTTCCTTCACTTCTTCATCACTTTAGAGTCACTTGGCACTTTCATTGATGTGGTCTGGGCAGCGTTCAACCTTAGAGATGCTTGTGAAAGCCGTCAGATGTCTCTTTGATTCTGCTCAGAGACCAGAGGCTTTATATCTGACACTCAATGTCTTTAATCTCTGAATATCTTCAGTGAATCTGATCTCTCTCTGTCTGTGATCCACACCGTCCTGCCACATTCATCACAAAAACCATTTAATCACATGTTAATACAGTCACATTAGAGATATTATTGTGTGGTGATGTCCTAATAGTTAAGGGTTAAAATCTGTGTTCACCCCCTGGAGCGCAGCATGTTTGTGAGACTCTCCTCCATCTGTCACACTCGTGCACAACTTTACAGAGAAATGAACTGTGTTTAGTTTAGAAAATGTTTTGTGTACAGAAATCCTGAACACAGCAGAAATTCTGTTCACACTGAAATCACATCACAAAACACATACATATTCAATTCATTTTCACTTATGAAAGTGGCCCGAATTCCATTACAAATGGCAGATTTCATGTGATTATGAAAAATCTCATTTGGAAATAAATCAGGGCAACATTTAAAAACAATATTTGTGATTTTTGGACATTTACAGTAGAATGAATCAATAAATGTCTATTTAAGTCAATTTTTCTTTTCACCAATGTAGAGATGATTTTGTTAAAATACTGCAAGGAACATTGCTTTTAGGCTTTTCTTGTGTTATAGTGAAGAAAGAAAAGGTATGATTTTATTAACCTTAAAAGAATGTATTTAAATTTAATGTTGTTTTTACGTACGGTTCTGTAATGTGTATTCCGGTAGTTAACAAATATACTGTACGTGTGTCCTATGGTGTGACACAGCAAACATTTAGAAATCAATCTGTTAAGAATCTATTATAAATATTTATAAAAAAGCATAAAACAGCGATTTATTCTGATTCTGAATCACGATCAATGATATGTTGCTACATGTGTTTTGTGTTATGATGAATGAATACGTGGTGATGGCCGTTACCTGATGCAGCGCTCCGATGATTTTGCGCGTCTCCTGGTAGATGACCTCTGACCTCCAGTGAGGGTTGAGACGCGTCAGGTGTTTGGCCACTCGGTTGTGTTCTCTCACCCAGAGCGTGTGAAGAGCAGACAGGGGCAGAATCTCATTGACTCTGCTGTCTCCAGCCACCAAACACTCGACCCGTTCACCCTCGACCGACCCGGGCTGCTGGAAGCATGACGACGGCCCGCCGGTGACAGACGGAAGGTACGCTCGACCGTTATCTGTGTATTTTCTGTTGACAGCCATCAGGCCTTCAGAGCTGGAGACATTTCTCAGGGTTTTCTCCAGTTGTGTTGAATGACCGTAGACGGTAGACGCGTCTATGAATGAAGTGACTGAATTCATCTGTTGACGCTGAAGCGTGTGTCTTGAGTCGAGCTGATGAAGGTTCGGGCAGGCGGGTGAAGATCGGAAAAATGGAAGACAGCTTTTACTGTCATTGCTGGAAATCTGTCACAGAATAAGAGAAAGAGATTACTGTACTTTTCTCTGAAATTAATCGTCCTGTTTCACACAAGGTCATTTTCATAAATCAGTTCAAATAAAAATCTATTTTCTATGTTGTATTTGTTCGTTTCACAACGGTACGCAAACATTAAAGTGTGTGTATGTGTAAACCTCACAACTGTATTTTCATTGATGAAACATGACATGTACATGAATTTATAAATCACTGATGAATTTCATGCTTCAGTAAATGGATTTATAGCAGCAAACATCTTCATTTGAGATTATTATCACATCTGTGGAAGACTTAGAAGATGATGATAGCAGCATAACAACACTGACATTTAACCAAACCCTCATTCAATTTAAAGATTATAATGACATTTAGCTAAAAAAAAAAAAAAAAACAAGCATGAGTGAAATCACTGTGTAAGAAATTACATTTCTATTGCTGTTTTTAAAATGTTAAGAAACGCTACAAGACAGAAAATATTACCATTTTAAATGTACAGATTTTTTACCACAGGTCAAAGTAAACAATAATCCCAACAACAACAACCATGAAATAAAATATTTACTTAAGAAGGAAAGCTAAGATCTCATTAATATGTTATTTCTCAAAGACATCAATTAGATTAAAAAGCAGAGCAAATGGAAACATTTGCTTAAGTCTCATCTGTGTCTTTCTCCTGAGAAATGAAAGAAATGTCTCTGTCATTGAGTCTCAGTAGAGATGTCAACAATGTCTCAAACTGAGCTCAGATTTGTCTCGTCTGCAATCAAAAGTCAATATTATTGAAGATCTCAATATGAACTCAAACATTTCTCCTCAAATCCACATTATTTCACCTCTACAATCTCCATTCATTTACACCTCCAGACTCTTCATGTGTTTCTACTATTACACTCTCATTTCTTTCTCTTTGATATCTTCCTGAGACTAGTTGAAACTCAGCTGAGATCTCCTGAGTTAATATGACATGTGTATTTGTATTTCTATAAAGCGCACAAGCACGCAGCATCTATTCGGTGTTTACTGGAAGTGCACGAGGATGTTCAGCAGATATCAAGCTGACACTTGAATGTTCCTCTTGCAAAAGGCATTCTTGACATCTTTAAGATGTAAAAGTCCTCATGTCATGTTTTCTGCATTCAGATGGAGATTTGTGGAAATGAGAGCACATACAGTAAAGTGGTGGCAGACTCAGAAATAAAGGACGATTCTCAGTGTGAAATAACACATGACTTTCGCTCTTCTTAACTGTTCTGCATTTTCACTGTGTTGTGCCGGGAGCAGATTTATTTTCTTTTAATAGCTTCTGATCTCACAGGACTACAGGCCAACATGCAGAACAGATGAGTTTGTGTTCTTGAGATTTCTTATTGTCAAATCTACTTTAAGGAGATCTCATTTATGTCTCAAACTATGCTCATGTAATCTTAAACATTTCTTGCAAAAATTCTTTAAAGAACAGCTTATCTGATCTCTGAAATCCAAATTCTTTCCAATTTACTGCAAACTCCAAATCTCTGACTGACAGAGTCGACGTCCAATCAGATCCGGACAATTTAAATCACATCCCGCCCTGCATTGTTTATTCTTATTGAATATTTATTTATTTCCTCTTTGAATGACTAATAACTTCTCCTTTGGACTGAGATGAATCATAAATCCTTTAGTTTGTCATTTACTGGCCGATGCCGATAGCAGCGAGCGTCTCGTGTATATTAGTATGCAGTATACAGTGTGCGCTGGGTCTCGGGGTGGACGCTGTTTTGTATATTTTCTGAACGTTGCCTCTTTGCTCCGGGCTGGAGACAGTGAGATTAGTTACAAACTCAGTCATATTCTTTCTCCTCATATTTTTATTTGAGCAAATGCTTCCCTGAAGGATTCAACAGCAAACACTGGCCTTTATTTTCAGTGGCGTTTGTGTTCTGTCAGAGATAAAGAAGTAATCAGTGAGATATTTATTCTTTTCAATTACATTCACAGGTTCATATCCTCTGTTCTCAAATATATTCAGAAAGAGAGAGAGAATAACTTCACCCCTGAGGAACAGCATCTAAACAAAACCACTCATGACACTGAATGTCAAAGCAAGAGGAGACATTGTAATGAAATGTCCTGGACTTACGTCTAACACAGAGAATATAAGAGAAAAACAATGACAGTCATCTGATCATGACAGAAACTGCCTTAGAAATAAATCCTCCCGTTGGAAAAGTTACACTTGAGATCTCTTTAATATCTCAATTATTTCTCCTAGACATTAATGAAGAAGACGTCTCATCTGCGTCTCAGATATTTCTCTTGAGAAAAAGAGTCAGAAATCTCACACGTCTCTGTCATTAGAGTTTCATGAAATATGAAATAAAATACTCATTAATATCTCAGTTATTTCTCATAGACATCAATTAGATGAAATGCAGAGCGAATGGAAACATTTGCTTAAGTCTCATCTGTGTCTCAGATATTTCTCCTGAGAAATGAAAGAGCCAGAAATCTCCATTAGAGTTTTAGATGAGATGTCAACAATGTCTCAAACTGAGCTCAGGTTTGTCTCGTCTGCAATCAAAAGTCAATATTATTGAAGATCTCAATATGAACTCAAACATTTCTCCTCAAATCCAGATTATTTCACCTCTACAATCTCCATTTATTTACACCTCCAGACTCTTCATGTGTTTCACTCTTATTTATTTCTCCTGAGCAACGAAAGAGAAACATCTGAGCAACAACATTTCCTTCAGCCTGCGTTATAAAAATGTGACGTTATGACTTGAACACATTTATTTGACAGATGCTCAGTGGATGTTAATGGTCACCTGAATGGGGAAGCAGGGGTTGTCATTTCTACAGGTGTGTAGACAGTTGAGTCCTTGTGAAAATGCTGTTTTGCTGGAGGTTTGTGGTGTGAAGGAGATGTCGTGGTCGATGTACTGACCCCAGTCCACCAGCATCTGTGAATATTCATCATCCTTCAGGACCGAAGCGCTGGAGCTGTGCATCACTTTCACACTCACGTGCCGAACCTTTAAATATACACATGAGCTGGAATGAATGTACTACAGTATATGATGGATCACATTCAAGCTTTGCTGTTTCTACACTAGAGACTTTAATACTAATGTTGTTGGTTTTGCGTTCTCTGAAATGAATCTTACACTGTAGTGAGAGACTCTCAAGATGTCAAGATGTTAAAGATACTTGCACTCAGTTATTTACATATGTGCAGTATTAACACAATATCAATACACACACGGTTAGTAATGTCATGACTATTGTCAAAAACAGAATAATGTGATATCTCAGTGTTTTGTGTTTATGAGGGAAATCTCATTAAACTTTGTTTACCTGCTAAAATGTCATTAAAAGAATCGAACAATTCAAGTTTAATGCACCTCAGTTAGATTGAAGTGTTTTCTGTGACTCGAGGAGGATCGGTGCAGAAAGTCAGACTATATGAACAGTATTATGGTAGTATAGTACATTGATTCTATTCTTATCATCAAATAAAAAATGCTATAGTATACTATAGTAAATGGTGGTATACTGTAGTATAGTAAAATGACCAACTGTAGTAAACAATGTTGTTATGTTAGGTGAGATGATGACAGTATATTTTATTGATGTTTATTTAATAGGTGAATGTTGTGATATGGGATGGGTACCGGTGGAAGTTGGAAGCCGTTGTACAGTCGTCCGGTGTTCCAGCCTTTAGGTTGTGTTTCATCATCCTCATACTGTGCTGGAAGCCATCGGGTCAGAGCCGTGTTGGCAGCTCCCCAGAGAGGATTCTGTCTAAATAACACATACATCTGATCAGAAACACTTTTAAAGCAATAGCAGAGAAAACTGAAAAACATTTACAGTGACACATCTATCACCTTCACCTGTCTGAATCTGCTTACATCTGACAAACACTGTTTTCAAACAACCATTGGTTTTCCTTTTTTAACAGAAAGAGCACCAGATATATCAGCCAGATTCAACAAAAACAAACCAAGAAACAGAACACTGGCATCAAGATCAGGACTGAACAAAGCTAAAGGATGTTATTAAAAACTAAAATCTAACTTCAGCATGAACAACACAAAGAAGGTTTGCTCTTCATTGAAAAGATGCTTTAAGAATCAATTTCTCATCTCTCCAAATCATTTCAATTATCACCTCCATCCATACACAACACGCAGATGAGGAACTTCAGATTGTTTATGTACTTGCTCTGTTTATTTTTAACCAAATAATGTTACAAAATGTAATGTTGTTTTTGATGGAGGACAGCAGGTTTAAGATGTCATCATGTGTATTGCATTGAACATACGTCAATTGAAAGTCATCATATTTTTCCCCTAAACATCAAACTGTTGCAAGAAAACTGAATTTACATCAATAAAGGACAAAAATAACATTTTCTACTGAAATCTAGTTGTTGTTTGATTTGAGTTTGCAGTGATGCTAGGCAGACATGAATATTTCAGGCTTCTAATGTTTAGTGATATTTTCATCTGGTTGAAGGTGTCTCGGGTCGTCTCGGGTCATCTTATCACATCATCACAAAAGGCCACACAGCGCTTGAGTTTTGTGTTTTCAGTCAGCGAGCTGCTCTATACAGATGTGTATTATGGGTAAATGATTAAGATGACACACCTGTTATTACACACTCCTGAGATACTGCGGTATTTTCTGTCCTGGGTGCAGGTGCCGGGCTGAGAAACACATCCGGACAGGTTTGCGATCCGCTCCACTTGTTCCACAGAGAGGAGATCTTGACAAGAGTTCATGTGTTTACAAATGAGACTCAAACATAAAAGAGTAAACACTTCTGCACACACACACACACAACTCATCACAACATAACACAACACAAATAAGTGACTTCTCATCAGCTGATGATGGTCTCAGTTATGTCTCAACTTAGTCTCAGATGTTTCTCCCTGTTTAGGAGAAATTAAAAGAGAATGAAACACTTGAAGAGTCTGGAGGTGTAAATAAATGTAGATTGTAGAGCTAAAATAATGTGGATTTGATGAGAAATGTTTGAGTTCATATTGAGATCTTCAATAATATTGACTTTTGATTGCAGACGAGACAAATCTGAGCTCAGTTTGAGACATTGTTGACATCTTTGAAACTCTAATAACAGAGACATTTCTGACATTTCTGACTCTTTTTCTCATGAGAAATATCTGAGACACAGATGAGACTTAAGCAGAAATTTAATAATAGGGGTCTCACCTGACACATGTAGTGATCTTTTATGTCTCTTGTTTGTGTTTTCCTTTAAAAGCCGTAACGTCATGTGAAAGATTTCTGCAGCTTTGGAGACATCTTGAGTTTCTGATGCAGCTTGTCTGGAGATCACAAACATCTGCTCAGTGGATGACGGAGAACACGACCTGCTATTCAGAGAAAAAACCCAAACGAATCTCTGCTGTCTGTAGATATTAATAACATCCCATGAGTGTTTACCTGTGTGTGCTCAGATTCAGAGCTTTATTCATCATATTAAAACTCTCTTGGAATGAAGATGTGATCAAGCTCTCAGACATCATCTGTTTTCCTAAAAACATAAAAAAGTGAAGTTTATACTGTTAATATTAACGTCTTTTATTTTATTGCTGTTGCCACTATTTAATAAAACTGCTTGAAGACGGTTATTATGAAATCAAGAATCTAGAAAATGTTCAGTTTTCTGAACGTAAACACGATGCTCATGTCCTTCAGTCATGTTTCTTATGAAATGTAAAAGCATTCAGATTCAGAATAATGTTAGATCTCTGGGGTGGGCTTATTTTGATGCTTTGGTATTCATGCTATCTTAAACTGGGGCCGACAGCATAAAGCAACCATCTGAGACTTCAGAAATAATGACATCCCCCCCGCCAGAGTTTCTGATGTTATTACAATACTAACTAACATCATCTGACCTTTACTGTTAAGTGTCGAGACCTGTCATTTCTCCAGAGTCATTACAGAAATCTGGCAGCAGATGTCACACACCAGATGTTCAAACTAAATGTCAGCAGGTACAAAATAAGCCGGAATGAATCTGTCACCAGCTGTTGGAATGAAACACTCAGTGTTTCTTTAATGCTTGGGTTACTTGTTATGAAAAATCTGCAATTAAATACAAATCATTGACATCATGTGTTTGGTGTGTGCAGAACATCTTATATCTGACTGTCAGGAATAAAGCTGTCGCCTTTGCACCTAAAGAGGAACTTAAAGGTACAAAAACATCCAGATATGTTCCTAAATATCAGCTGTGATGGCTGTTTGACACAGTTTCTCTGTAAGGGGTTAAATATATTTACGTACGCTCATGTGAGTTTGATGAATTTGTGCTGAGACACACAAGACTGCAGAACATCAGGACGGAGGTCAAATACAGCGTCATGTCACAAATGTTCACTTAAGCTGAATGAAAATGAAATGTATTTTAGTTTATGATGTAATATGACACAAATTGTTTTGACATTTAGGTTCATCATATTAATGATTTAAACATCTGGCAAAAACACACTATGTGTTCTATAGCCACTGCACATGCTGTACACACATATATAACTAAACTAAACATCTGTTGTATTTAAAAAGTATTAGCTCACATTATTCGATATAATATACAATAATACATTTGTATTAGATGTGAAATAAATGTCTCTCTCTCTAGATGTACTTTGCAAATTAGATTAATTGAATAAAATCGTAATATTAGCAATGCATCATATAGACACACATACAGTATATTTTATGTTCATACCTGTTTTTCTGGGGTTGTGGTGGTCTGCTGTGAGGGTCTCGTCTGTGTTTTCCAGTATTTTCTATCTCTTGTGTTTTCTGTCTGACTGACTGAAGACTGAAACTCAGATTTGGACCGCAGGACACTTGATGTTTGTCTGAAGCGTGTCAGTTTTAGTGCTCTCAACACAAGATCATGTCAAGCATCTGTCAGCAGTTACAAATCCTGATTATCTACACAAAAATGCACAAATGGAGAACATTGATATTTATATTGATGTAGAAGTGTGGGATTTGTTGACAGTAAAAGATAAAGATGTTTAAATGATGATGGATTTTTATTCCAAGTTGAAGGCCACAAATATTCTGTGCCTGTGTTTCATTGCACAAACCCCCCCAAAGATTTTAAGCATCACTTTATTTTGTCATCTCAATTCATAATGCAACATAACGTGTCATAGTTTCTGCGAGCCTATTTCATGTTAAAGTATCTATATTTAAGTTTACAGGTGAGCACAATACTAGTCTACAGCACATTAGTTGCTTCACCAAAACATGTTTTTTGCTACAGTATACCGCAGATATTGTTTTTGCTGTAGACCTCCACATTTCTTTAAACTGTCATTTTTGCATTGAATCCTTCAGCATCATCGGATCATCTACATCACTGAAGCATATCACACAGAAATTCAGATGCATGAAATAAGACTTTCTGTATAATAATAGGACTGGAATATTATATATCAGGACTGGAAATGGAGGGGCACGGGGTTCCGCCACAAAAACTAAATTTATATTTTATTAAATTATAAAACAGTTTTTATTAAATATTTTTAAAAATATATGAAATGGCCTCCAAATGCTAAAAAAGTGGCACTTTCTGAATTTATGCCATTTCCAGCACTGTTAAATCTATATTCAGTATAAGATAAAACACAACAGCGTCTCGTGTCTTCAGAGTGATTCAAGAGCTCTACAGACGGGACAGTAATCCAGAAATGACATGTTTATGAATGTACCGGAGGCCGAATCAATCTCTCTCAAGATCTGTTGTTTACGGCTCTAAATCTTTCTTATTGTGTGTCTGGAGTTGACTTGATCCGTGTTTCACGTCTCTGTTGACTGTGTGTCTGTTACCCAGCAGACTTCTCGCTTCTTTAAATGCATCACTGAGAGTTTCTACTTTAGAATTCACTCAAGCGAGCGTTTTTTTATCCGACTGCTTCAGATACGTCTGTTCTTCAAAGCGCTGTGTTGTCGGCCTCTCTGCAGCATGTGCGCTACCGTACGTGACGAAACCCAAATTACACCGAAACACCCGGAGTCAATTTAAAGAAGATTTACAGGAAAGTTTTTCAATGACATTTTGCTTTATGGTGTGAGTTTGGATCAATGTTCATCGAAATCAGATCAACAAATCATTCATACTGTATATCTACACTCGAGAAGAACCATTTTAACATCTACAAAAGCTTTCTTTTCTTTGGGTTCTTTAGATTATAAAAAAGGACGAAATGGTTCGTCTATGGCATCGCTGTTAACCTAGTGTAATATAATATTGTTTATTTATTTCAACTTTTTCTGGATTCCACAACAGAAACATTCGGTTCTTTGTCAGCAGTGAACGAACGCTTCCTTTATTTGTAAAAGAATTGAAGTAACACCAAACGAAATAAAAACAATAGATCAATCTCATGAAACTGGACACGTTGATAACTGTAGTTGGCAAGACTTCTCAATTCAACAGCTACAATTGAGACAACTATCAATACCGACTAAAAAATATGATATATGACTTGCCATTTAGTTGTGTGCTAACTGAAGTCTTCTTTATATGAGGTGTCCAGATAAAAGGTTAAAAGAAGAGCGTGAAAGTGAAATGGTTTGGTTGATATTACAGCTGGAAGTGTCATGAAGTTTCACCCGTTTTGGCCTGTGATTGGTTAAGCGTACAGTGCATGCATTAATGCTTTGCTACATTATCAATAGGAGTTCACTTCAACACATCATTGATCATATCAGTAGGTAGGAAATCAAAAGCGGATGCATGTCAAAATATCATCTACTTTCAGAGACTCCTCATTCTGACTTCAGAAGATTCATACAAAAATAACAAGAACTCCATCTATCCATGGATATTGTGCATAAAACCAACAGTGAGACTGTGAATGTTCATGATGTTCTAGCTGTTGTTGATGTATTTCTGTGTGATGCTTTGATTATTGATGAACACCGGATCCACTGTGGCCACTTTAGCAGCGATGAACGAGTGAATGCAGTGAAGGACAGCCGTCAGGTTAGCAAACTCCAACTCCTGACAGGAACAGAAAACAACAAAAAAACATTCACAAACGTGTGTGTGCGGTCAGTTACAGAATGCCAAAAACATCAGAAGACACAACACAACACAACACAACACAACACAACACAACACAACAGTATGTTTGATAGCAGCATGCATGCATCTACTTTCTTTGTTTTCAGCCATTTTTCTAAAGCATGTATTGTGTACGATTTCAAACCTATTCTGAATTTTTTTATGATAGCTTTTATCATATAAATAATACATTAACATAAAATGCATTTAGTCAGAAATTATTTTACTAAACTAATTTGCACATTAGCTATGCAAGTAGCACAAAACATGAAATAATGTAAAGGTGGTATTCACTGTGGGATTTTCATCTCAACATTTACAAGAAGACAGTCTGACCTTCATTTCAATCTGTTTGTTTTCCGAGTTCTGGAACAAAAGTTTGACTCGTGTTTTTCCATCATCTGAGGAACCTTTCAGCTGGGAGAATTTATATTTCCAAATGTTTCTCTGTAAATATATATGTATAACATATCAAAGAAAGTCAAAATAACAAAAAAACACCAATCAGAGTAGTCAATATCAAGCAATAAAACAGAGAAGGAAAAATACAGAACAGAAGAGTCCAAATGTTGAGTTTTGTAATGTGATTTAAAGATACAGAGTTCTTTCACAGTACAATGAACTCTTCTTAAAAAGATCAAGATAAAATGGTTTGAAAAATGTCAAGTTGAAATGAGGATGTGTGCGGACGTCTAACATTCATTATAATTATATCAATTATAAATATAAATATAAAAATATAAATATATATTATATCATTATAATATTCAATATAATAACAGACACTACAGAGACTTGAACACACAGCAGTGATATTATACAGAACAATAGAAACTAAATATAGATTCAGCCTGTCAGCATCCATTCACTAATAACACACTGCAGCACACATCAAGAGTCATTTATCATTATACACAAGCTTTTGTTATTAAAAAATAAATCTGAAGAATTTCTAGAAGGAGAATATACTCAGATGGAGCTTATAACTCACAATTTATAAATCACACAAATGAAGAAAATGTTCAAGTGAAAGATCTGATGTTTAAGAGCGTTTGTTGGATTGCTATAATTCGAGCACTTGACAAATCAACTGTTTACTGATGTAATATTTTGAGGAAAATGACATTTCTGAAAGAGATTATGTGATATACTGAACATCATCTGAAAATATTTAGCCCTAACCCACTATTGTTGAAGTACAATACAGAGTCAGAAAAATAAAAAACACTTTACCGTCACTTGTAGGAGCTCTACCTCTACAGGTACAAAACATGTACTTCAAAAAAACAACCTGAAACTAAGGTACACAATAGGGCTACAATTATGTACTCAACAAGGTATTTTATGTTTTGTACCTGTAGAGTTCTTACACTGATAAAAGGTTCCTTTGGAATTACTCAATTGAATCATGTACATCGGTTCCACACGATTGAATTACATTTTTTAACATAACATTTAAAAAGAAATTCTTAAATTGCAAGAAAAATTATGTTAAAAAAAATGAAGTAAATCATGTTGAACCGATGAACATGATTAAATTGAGTAATTCCAACTAACCTTTTTTTTCAGTGTAGTGACGGCTGTTGTGCCTTGAAACACAGAGTTTTGTACTTGTTTCTGCTGTGGTATAAAGCTGTAAATCCCATGGAAGGTCAGTAAACACAAACACAACGATGTCTGGTGTTCTTACTGCTGAAATGTTGTCAGAGCAGGAAAATCCCGACTGAAAGTCGACTGTAAAGCAGAGAATCTTCCCCTGACTGCTGCACATGTAACTCTTAGACTGTTGAAGAAACACAAGAACAGTTTATATAACTGATGATGTTTAATGTAAACACCAATGCTGTACATTAATCTCAATACAGATGAAGATGTGTTGCTATAGAAGCAAAAGCCTAATACTAATTATTTCTTGTTATCATTTATCGTTAATGACCAAAATCAGGTTTTTATCAGTTATTGTGAGTGAATATACACAGCGGAGAGGCATGACACAGTACAGTTAAAGTATTTATCTGTGCATTTATTTATTTATCAGTACATTCAGGTCAAAAGCTTTTAGCTGCACATATTAGCAGCACCTGAAGAGATGAAGTCACTGTGTTTCTTCTCCTTCAGATGAGAACCGTTGAGAACACTAGGAAAGTTTTGTGTTTCTAGACAAGACATCATCATTCACATCACACTGCAAATCATATTATCTGGAGATACTGTACACTTTCTCAAGAGCCTTCACTTCAAACATCACAACAGCTGCAAAGAAACTGATGGGATTATAGCCGCTAACTGGGTTTCTGCTCCAATTTCAAAAATTACCAACAAATCCCACCAACCCTGGCAAACAATAATACCATACATACACTATATTCTGTTCTGTTCTATTTCTATTTAATATAATCCTTATGTATCTAGTCTGTGTCATATGTATTTTCAGCTCAGGTCCTGCACAGAGACATCAGTACATCAATAAGCATGAAATATAAACAGTTCTACAGTCAGTGAGTCTTGAAATCAATTAGGCCTGAAAGAGATTTTGTTTCAGATGCCCAGCAGTAAGATTTCTGTACCACAACATTATCATCTTATACATTTACTTACAGAAGAACCAATTAATGTTTGTCAACACACTCACTCACACACACAAACACACGCGCACAAACACACGCACGCACGCACAAACACACGCGCACAAACGCACAAACGCACGCACAAACACACGCGCACAAACGCACGCACGCACGCACACTCACAAACACACGCGCACAAACGCACGCACACACACACACGCGCACGCACGCACGCACGCACACACACACACACACACACCCATATTATTTGAGTTTTACGCTATTGAACGTGATTTGTTGTTCATTCAGTAGCAGGTTTTCTTTCTGTCAGAGTTGTGAAGCGCAGAAGTATTTGAATACGAGCTAGCACACCTCTGAGCTGTAATGGTCTTCATGTGTTTGAACTGAAGTGAAGCGGCTTGTGGCTTCATCGTGCCGTTTTATATTCAGCTGCCGGGAAAGCCAACGGCACACAAGCGGATTTGCGGCGCTTATGTCTCCGTGCGTGAACGCGACTGTCAGATGTGAAGCGGCAACTACACACCACTAATTAGAGATTTTCCCCGGAGGATCTAGAAACACACCGAGCTTTGTCAAAGATTTCACCAGCAAAGCGTAAAATCACACTGTAAATACGGCACATTCATGTGAATTACAGTCAAACATATTACTGAACATCACAACACTGAAGAGACATCACACATCTGTAAACACTGTTAATATTACTGGCTTCTTATCTTCATTCTGATCTAATTCAAATGCAAATGTGTTGTGTGTGTTTGCATTTAACTACTTGTTTCTGGTTTAATACAATGATGAATTATTGAACCTTAATGTGAGACCACAGGAAAAAACCAAATGAACAACTATCTGAAATTCACTTGAAATGTTATTTTCAGCACAGCATTGGGTCAAAAAGGGAATTGAAAAGCAACCCATTGTTGGGTCAAATATAAACCATTTACTGCTTTTGTCCATTTTTTGATCTAACACTGGCTGAAAATAATCCAGCACTTTTGAGAGTGAAATTCAGTTTTTGGGTTTCCCTCAACTTTACATCAAACTTATGCTCTTCATTCATTTTTTACCTTGTTCACAATATAAAGAAAATGTACATCTGGATAATTTGCAGTCATGTTCCTGTATAAAGAATAAACGCATTGACACCAAACAATCTTCTCAAGAGGGCAATCCTAACAGATCATGTACTGTACTGTACTTATATCATTGATGTGATGCTTAACACTCATTGATAAACTGTTGAAAGTTCACTAAAATGAATGTGATTTGAACAGATCTGTACAAAGTGAATTGTTCAATAATGTATATGAAAAAGTCTCATGTGACCGTGGACATTCACAGCAGATTCAGTTATGAGTCGCCTTACTAGCTTCTGTTCACTCATTTAAAAAGAAATGAAATGAAAGGCACATGAAATAATAAAACTGTCACACGTCTGTATAACCACCGACGTATTTACTGCGAGCTGCAGACCGAGAAATCACATGAAGAAATTCATGAACTGTGCATGTGTGTCTGTATGTGGAGTGATTTAAAACCTCTCTGACAGCTTCATTTCTTTGTATTATTTATAAATGTCTCTGGTTAAGAGTAGTGAGTAATACAGCTCGCGGGCTCAGGGAGGCTCCATGACCCTTTTCTCTTTCTTTCTTTCTTTCTTTCTTTCTTTGAAAAAAAGCAGCAAAGCGTTTTGTTTTTATGTGCGTGACCAGACGTTTACAGCTGCCCTGAGATATATCTGAATAAACCCCTTTGAATCATATTATAATATTTAGCAGACACATACACACAACCTTTGCCATGACAGCTTTAGAAAAGCACACAGTAATGAATCATGATAAAGAATCTGAAGGTAAATGAGCTGCTTTTTAATTCTGGGTTTGTGTAAACAGCTGCTGAATCTTTCACCTCATCTCAGTGTTAACACAATAACTCAGACCATGAACGCTGAGTTTGAAGTAAAACGTGGTTAAATCTTTGTGTTTTATTCCCTGTGCTGTCTAGTTGTATTTAAATGCAAACGCTCGTCCTGTGATCGCCCACTTAAATGAGTTTAAAAACATCTCTAGCACATTTCATTAGAGGAATCAGTCCTCACAACACAACCAAAGGGCAAACCAGAAGATCTGAAAAATGACCGTCATCATATAGAACGAGTGACTTTTAATGTCATCTGTAATGTGTGAGTATTGTGTGCTCTTAAAGGGACAGTTCAGCCAAAAATACAAATTCTGTCATTGTGGAACACATTGAGAAATGTGTCAGTGGTTTTGTGGAAGTCAATGGAGTTTGATTATCAACATTCTTCAAAATATCTTCTGTTGTGTTCTGAAGAAGAAAGAAACTCATACAGGTTTGACGTGGACATGAGGATGAAGAAATGATGAAAAAATTCTCATTTTTGGATGAGCTATCAGCCTCAAGACCAGAGATTATCTACAAGAATATGAAACATGTATCTAGAGAGCAGTTAGTCTGGCTGTGAGATCCACACACAGCGCTAAACCTACATAATACTCACAAGCCATAAATAAACATGCAGAAGTGTTGAGACGTGAGGTTTGTGACACGAAGCTCTGCGTTTGACCCATGTGTGGTTTTTAAAGAAGAATGAAGAGAATAATGTAAATCCCTTCAGCCGCTGAACTCATGTTAGTTTAAACTTTATATAGCATCCGGCCTGCAGGAGCTCAGAGGACAGCAGAGATGCTGCGAGTCTTTGTGTAGTCGAGGTAATTTAACGGCTCAATGGGAAGGTGTCTTTAGAGAGATTTAATTAAACCTATAATATTGGATTGGATTGAATCAGACGCACACGTGATGCTGGTCCCGCATACATTCAGAGACGTGGAAATCAATGCTGTGGCGTGACAAGAATTAAGATTTCATTGTGTGGTTTTAATGTTCTTGTTTATCTTAAGTGACAGGTTATAAAGGTTTTAAAGGAAATTTGTTCATTCAAATTTAAACAATTTAACAATTTTAACCCAATACATTTTGTTACAGTTGATGTATATTTGTTATGTAAATAAACACTAAGACATATCTTGAGTTTATTTTTCATCATTCTAATGGTATAAAGAAATGAAGTATCATTTTATTTGAGTATTTTATGAAAAAAGAAAGTTATGTAGTTTCTCAGT
Source organism: Oreonectes daqikongensis (assembly GCA_026939265.1). NCBI lineage: Eukaryota > Metazoa > Chordata > Actinopteri > Cypriniformes > Nemacheilidae > Oreonectes > Oreonectes daqikongensis. The sequence goes on along the minus strand of JAOTQM010000084.1, from coordinate 1,906,892 downwards.
ACAAACTCAGCCGAACACAAAAGAAGATATTTCGAAGAATGTTGATAACCAAACAACATTGAATCCCATTGACTTTCATTGTATGAACACAAAAGTTGAAAGGCCAGTAATGTTTGATGTAAAGTTTTACCACGGTACTCACCTGTACTCTCTGTACCTCCATGAACATGGCTCTCTGAAAGTCTTTCTCCCAGAACACCAGATCTGAACCCAACTCCACACTGAAACACAGACTCTGACCGTGACCCACATGAACACTGAAGCAGAAGGGTTCACCCGCACTAAACGTCTGTGTGTGGATCCAGCAGTCTTCAGCTATCCACAACTACACAACAAACACAAAACACACTTATTCTGTTGCTTCCCATCACATATGCACAGAAAATTCCTTGTGTCATGAGTGTCTGTGGATTACTGGATTACTATTATTTACTGTGTTTCTAAACATTCATGCCTATTATTGTTTTGTCTATGCATACAGAACATGATTGAAACAATCTTTATGATAAATAAAGTTACATTCTACTACTACTGACTATAATGTAACATCTCTCTGTTTGTAAAGAAGAATAGGCAATTTTATGAAAAAACCTTACCATGAAAAAAATATGTTTTACCATAGGTTTTTACTTTACTAACAGTGCATATGTCAACATTCTCACGTGAGGTCTCTCTTTAAGTTTTTAAGTTTGTTTTATTTTAAGTGCATGATTGTCTATAGTCAGATAAGTGCCATTTACATGATGGATCCATAACGGTACATATTCCTCATGAACAGACACATGAAAATAATAATAAAGTAAGTATTTTATGTTCTATGAGGAGACATCCCTTCTGCATTTGTTATTATTATTATTGCGTCTGGTTTGTGCATTTTAATATACAGAAATCCTACAAAGTTTGTCGTCTCCCAAAAACAAAATAGAAAACTTCTGCATATATTTTTCTATTGTTTAGACTCTATCAACAAAGGTTTAGTACAATTCAATACAATTTAGTTTACCTCATAAAGTGCCGAATGATGTCATAAAAATCTATGATAAAGATTGATACAGAATAAACCAAAATCTTTTTATTTCTACCTTATGAACTTTAAACAGAACCTCACAGAGGTGAAATCGAGCCTCAGCTTCTGTCCAATCTGACGCCGTGACCTGATGATGACACATAAAATCTAAATCACACAAACACACAATAATAATCCAGAGTATTCATGTAGACAGATATTGTGTGTGATATGAATCCAAATAAAGTTCATTTAACACACGCTTTTATCTAAAGTGATACAGAAGTCAAGATCAATAACCGCTAGACACTCCTGATATCTCCACTTTAGAAATATATTTCACCTTTGACATCTCCATTACAATACAGCGCAGGACCAGAATCATTTACTTCTTTATGACCTACAGAGAAATGACTTTTATATAACAGTTCATACTGTAAACCCACACAGAAATACATCAGATTTATAATGAGAGATCAGTTTGTTGTTTGAATGTCTCTCCAGCCTTCAGGGCACAAGAATTCACTCTTTATTAAATCAGTAATGCACATTTAATGAAATATCAGCGCAGCGTTCTATTTATATCCAAAAGTTCATCAAAATCACTTATAATAACATTAATGCACCTCAGACGAGTCACGGCGAGGACGAGGACGACGACTTACGCCATTAAAAGCACAGACGATATAATGGCTTAGAAAAACGCTGCCAGCACAAAGTACAAGGTTGTACTTCATAACAGAGGAAACCTCTGCTCTCGGCCTTAATGGACAAGATAAAATATTTGTCACAAATATGTTATGTGCTTCAGGTCGAGCTGGATAATAGCTTTCCTCCATATACACTCCATTAGAACACAAGAGATTTCATTGTAATGGATGTCCTGCTCTTAAAATCCACAACAGGTATATTCACACTCTTTAACAGCTGAGATTCAAGAGGCGTCTGGTTATATTTAATGAAAAAAGCTTCATTTAAAAACGAAATTGAAAAAAAAAGACTATGATTCACTAAGATTTGTAATCTTCACAGGAAGTATTCACAGGTTTTTCGAGGTTGTTTTATAAAACAGTATGTGCGGTCTCTCCGCGTGTGAGAAAGCATCTCTTCAGGTGTTAATGTTGACAGGGAGAGAATATGAAAGAGCTTACAGGAGGATTCCTGAAGATGAGCAGAGAACCGGCTCTCAATGCCATGAACCTGCATCTGTGGATGGACTCCACGTCGCTCCCCTGGAGATGCTCACACACCCAACCCATATGAACAATCTGCAGCAGAAAACCACAGCTTATACTCAATGATCCCTGATGCTTAGGAATTTACCCATAATGCAACAGACTCACTCACATCATCATACGATCACACAGAGATTTTGATTGTCTGAAATATTCTCGGATATTGCTCACGAGATTTAATGGACTCAAATGTTTCTCCTAAAATTGCATTAAAATTTGATGAGAAATGTTTGAGATCTTTAATAATATTGACTTTTGATTCCAGAGACATTGTTGACATCTCTACTGAAACTGGAATGACAGAAACATTTCACAAGAGAAATATCTGAGCAGAAGTTAAAGTACTTGAGACATTAAAGAGATCTCATGTGGGATTTTTCTTTCTAAATCATGTACCTGATCATCAGGAGAACAGTACTTGTTTGCTGTTTTAATCTGAAACAGAAGAACGTATACGTTTAAAAATGAATGACAGTATGTTAAATAAACGTATACACAAATGCATCAGAACAGTGATTGACAGTCAGAGCGGGTTTATCATCCAGAAACAGAATGTGTCAAACAACACTCATATCCCATCATCCTCGCTGCTCGAGCACGTCTCTCTGGCTCTATTTATAGGTTATAGGTCAGCACAATAACAGATCCGCTTCCACTCGCGCACACAATCAGAGTCTAATGGGACGTTCAGCAATCAGTGTCTGTAAGCATCATTACATGACGTCAGCGCAGCTGCACACATCGTCTGCTGGAGAAAAACCTCATTGGATCATCAGTGTCTTAATTAAAACAACGCACAGGAAATGAGATTATTACGACACATTCTTGCACAGAAAACCAGAAGCCACAGACTCGAGTGATTCGCTTTCTACAGCAAAGCCAATGTATTATTAGTGAGATCTGGGAACCTGCAGAAGACTGAATCTCGGCAGAAAATGACCAGGAGCTGGTTGTTCTTAACACCAAGAACATTCTTAAGATAAAGTTCATGAGAATGTTTCTCAATGCCAGCACCAATAGCCCTGTGGTTAGTGTGCCCACTTATAGTGGCAGTGCACTCGCGGCCCGTCTCCAAGATCCCCACTCCCGTGTCTCTATCCAACACATTCCTGCAAAAAAGACCCTCAAAAATAACAACAAAAACGTTTCTAAATCCAATTCTTGAACATTTTTTAAGAAATCTGTTATGAAATTAATCATTTCCAACCTAATCTTTGCAAATAGAAAGTCCAAATTGTGATTTCTGATTCGACATGACTGTGTCACACGATAAACTTATTAAACCTCACAATTTTTGAGATTTAAGACATTTACATTTACATTTACATTTATGCATTTGGCAGACGCTTTTATCCAAAGCGACTTACATTACATTGAACTATACATTTTGTACATTTTGTATAGTAAGCAAGTGGGGGTTAGGTGCCTTGCTCAAGGGCACCTCAGCCGTTACCCACCAGCCCTGAGAATCGAACCAGCAACCTTCTGATCACAAGTCCAACACTCTAACCACTGGACCACGACTGCCACACCTGCCACAAGACACCTGTGATGTTATCTTAACTTTACTTATGAAAGCTTTACATTTCTTTTAAATTCTTATTTTTCTTTTTGAAGTTTTTGAAGCGTAATCCTAAGAATACAAGAACTTTCTTAAATGTGTTTCTTTCAAGAATCCAAGTAACGTTTTTCTTGAATTTAGGTTTAAGTAAAAAGCGTTTTTTGTGAAGAAAATAATTTTTGTGATAACAGGCCCTGGACATATTTCACCTCAAAATCAAATGACATACATGAATAAAAATAAATGTCTTTTGCATTGAGGCACTATTCTCAGGCCTGTCATTTTCAAATGAACATATTTCAATTGAGTTATTTCTCATAATGTCACTCATCACAGCTGTAGTTCAGATAATGTCACAGCGGGTGTAATGCGGGTTTACTTACGCTCTCATGGGTCAAATCATTGATATTGTTTGATATTGCTTGAAGCCAGTCTGCGCTTTCTGCTGCCGTGCAAAACTGAAGAATGTGCGTACAAACTCCATCTAAAGCAATGACCTCGAAACTGCTCGATCTGGAGGAACACAAGACATATTCATATCATTTAACTGTATTACAAGAAAATACAAACCTGGGATCATTTAAATCACGCTTCTTCTTCCAGACTCATTATGACTGCCAACAGTTGAGATATTATGAAAAAATGAACATACAGTAATCCGTATTGTGTCACATAGAATTAAAGAATTGAAAAAACATGGACACAGCATTGGTATAAGCAGTAAACCCAGTAGAGTATATCTAATATATGCAGTGATGCAGTGAACATCATGCAATTGCACAAAATAACAATTAAACATCACTCATTGAAATACACATCAGCATGACAACAACACACGTTCATACAGTTTGACTGTTTCACATACTATTAAACACTAAGCAGTATACATACTGTACAGTACGCAGTAAGCAGTACTCTGCTATTATCTTCTGAATATGACTCACTGTACAACAGTGATCATTAATGCATGTCAGGAATAGACAAACTCCTAATAAAACATCTTTAAGGCCGTGGAGGTTTATTCTATTATTGATGATGAAATAAATATCTGAGATTTGTGTTGGATTGCAGGAATAGACAGTAAATCAATAAGTGCAGGCAGAAGAGAATCACATCTTGAGTTGTGTGAGTAAAAACACAGATGATGATCTATATGAAATCTTTCACATTACTGCTGATCAAAGCAAAACTCATCTCACAGCAACTCTATTAAAATGTGACGGGTATCAATATTCAGAGATGAATTCCAATTGTTAAGACTGTGATGCACACTTTATCATCGCTTATATTTTGCTTTTATTTGTTTTTTGACTTTTATTTCACTGTGTGTCTGAACATTGACTGTTCAATGACAGACGTCAGTTGTGTTCAACAGAAAATATGACGGCTGTGATTGGTCAAAACACATTTCATGTGATTCTTGAACAGTTTATGATTTATTACCGTGACTTCAGAGATCGTATGATCTATGCGTGTTACATATGAAGAACAATGACACGGGGCACTGGAGGGCACTGCTGAAATGTTGTGAATGTGAACACAAAGCGTGACTTCTCTATCAGTACTGCTCTCACACACAGTGATATTATGAATAAAAGTCCAATATTATTCTCAACACTACACATCTTTAGTGCTGGAGTCGTTCAAAGTTTTTCAATAAAGTGATTCAATAAATGCCATGATTTCAATTAATGCCAGCCATGTGTGAGACGCAGGCGCTCAGCGTTTGGCCTTTTTCAGACAGAAATTGCCTGAAGAATGTAATGTTCTGCTTGAACTACCAGCAGACTGTAGCCAAATGCTTTCAAACCAAGAGTGAGTGACGCCGCGTGCACAATGAAAAATCTATTAGTCTGGAGAGATCCATTTTCATTGGGCATCGGCATACATACAGAGAGAGAAATAAGAGACCGGACGAGAAAAGAAAGCACGATCTGTACCGAAAACTGACCACAAGATAAGAAAGAAAGACATCTTTCTCCCAGACATCAGTGAGATTAAATGGAAACGTTTCCCTAAGTCTTATCTGCATCTCAGATATTTCTCCTAAGAACAAGAGCCAGAAATGTCACAAATGTCTCTGTCATTCGAGTTTCAGAAGAGATGTCAACAATGTCTCAAACTGAGTCTGCAATCAAAAGTTGATATTATTGAAGATCTCAATATGAACTCAAACATTTCTCAACAAATGTATGTACTTCAAGTACCCTGAGTGTTTTGTATAGAATATCTTTCTATGATTGACTAACTGAATGGCTCTAAAAGAAGAAAGTATTCTGCTCTTCACAGGCAGCCGGCTAAAGTTGAAGCCACTTGTCGGCGACCTGCGCTCCTCTCGACAGCATCCGCATCGCTGACCTTTCCAGACACGGCATGTCTCTGCATAGATATTGGATTTAACATCCTCTCACCTCAATGAAAAACGCGTTCAAAACCAACAGTGGGCCGGGCGCGTGTCGCACCTCGCGCCCCCCGCCGCATCACGGAGGATTAACGTACCGGAATTTGTCGCTTCCGGCTTTTCGTCTGGAGATTCGGGCCATGAACAGAGGGAGGGTGACGGCATCCTGCCAGCGCTTCTCATACTTTGGTTCATTATCCGAAGGTGAACAGGGCGACGACGGGGCCTAGACAGCATAAAAATGAGAAAGAGAGAGAAACATCTCGTTTTAGTCACTATCTTCCACACTTTGATCACAGCGCCGGTGGCTGCGTGTTCCCATGATTCCAAAGTATCCGCACGTTCCATTTCGAACTCTCAAACAAGCTGGATTTAAAGTGCTGTTTATCTGCTTTAGCTCACAGTTTATAGTTTTCCACACGCACGTCACTTTGATGCCCGATGCACGTTTCTCACTTCAACGGAGAATCCTGCAAGTCACATCAGCATTAACATAATATCGTGCACGACAAGAGAAGCCGGTGAGCCTGTAAATGCCAAGTGAATCTTCTCATTTGAAATCGATCTCAAAATATAAGTCGGTACAGCTGCAGGACTGAAGATTTCTGGCTTCATTTGATTAGCTCGCCAACATCAGTCATGTTCATCTAAAACACCAGTAATGGAAATGAAACGCTTCATTCATTGGATTTGTTTTAAAAACACTTTCTCTCATCACAGTTTAATGTGTAAAGTGTGTAAAGAACGTCATGGGTTTGATTCCGCAGAAAACACACAAACACAAATACACTGTGAGTGCCGGTCAGATGCACTAATGCAAATGTCAACCTATAGGCCAGTCATTGGCATGAGTTTGGAGTGAAAATGGCTTTTCTGAACAATGGCATTCGGTGGAGATTTATATTGTGTAGTGAAGCTGCCAGACAAAACAAATCAATAATGGCCTCCGGTGCAAAATCAAAGAATAATTTAAGTTCAAGTTCAAAGTGTTTGGATGTGAAAATCTCTCCCGGCTGAATGGAACGGTTGGAGTGTTAAAGAAATGGTTATTAGTCAAATATCACTTCTCATGTTGTTTTGAACAAACATCTAACCGTAAGTGATTGACTTGTTCATTTAGGCGACAGATGTGAATGATGAATTAAGTGTCTTATAGAGGAGAGATGTGCTATTAGTCTTCCGTGAGATTGTGTTTTCACCTGGAAGATGATACAGCCATTTACATTTACGCATTTGATCCAAAGCTTTATACATTTGTTTCAGAATATGTGCAATCCCTGGGATCGAATCCATGTCCTTGGCATTGCTAGAGCCATGATCATGAACAACAGGAAAGCCAGTCACAAACCCACCCAAATATCACAGACACCTGAGACTGCAGTGTTCAGACTTGAACCAGAAAGCACCCTACTAAACATTCAAAAGACCCTAGCAACCACTCACATCCCCTTAGCAACAACTCAGCATCATCATTATGGTGACAGCAGTGGTGCAGTGTAGTTAATATCAATCTACACTTCAGCTTTAAGCAACCAACTGATAAGACAAGACTACACAAAAAAAAACCTTCCTAGAGTTCTTCTGAAGTTTAAGCACAAAAGAAACTTCTGGGTTTTGTGCTCGGGGCATTAATGAGATATCTGAGAGAATTCTTTCACTTGTGACTGAATTTAAAACTTTAAAGCTTTACCAATTACATGGCAACACTTCCTGAAGTGATATTCTTCACACGGCTCTGTTGTGCGGACCGGCGCTGGGATAATTAAACCTGATTTGACTTTCATGTTGCGCTGTGCTACAAGAGTCTGGAGATGACAGGGAATGAAATATCACCCATGTGTCTGAATGGCTCACACTGATCCCAGCAAACTCCACTTCTTCTGCACTTTTATCAGACAACAACACCCAAACTTCATCCATTCAATAACACAACAACAACCACAAATACACTGAACACATTCCTTCATTATGAAAGTCAAATATAAAATCATTCTTGGTGTGAATCTTAAGACATTTTAGTACTGAAGCACCAGCACATCTGACAGCACGATTATTTCTCTATGAAAAAGTGGCGCTCGGGTAATTACGGCAGGGCCTGTAAATGAATTAATGCTAAAGCGGCAGCACGCGTCCCGTTGCATGAAAGCAAAACGCTGTCAATCAGCTCAATGTCACAGCAGCCCGGAGGGGAAGATGAGCCGGGGAATTTTAATCACCTGCGGGAGAGACGTTCAGCCTCAGAAAGAGGATTGGAACAAAAAAAAACTCATTTGAAGAAAAGAAGAAAAGAGAGAATATTGTTGATTCAGCTGTTACGAGAGTTTGCCGCCTGTTTGGTGCATTTCCACGTCTGGAAGACACACAGGACGAGTCAATGGAAGAATAGAGCTCATCTGTTTACTGTAATTGGATCCAGTGACTTGTGTTCAATGTTTAATAATGAAGTATACGTGTGAAAAAAATAAGGGAGGTTTTATTAAAAACAGTCCTCGCTGCTTCCTGACACATCTGTCACCTGATAGCACAGAACAACATCATCTCAACACTATAGATTTTAAACTTCATTTGACATTACAAACTTGAGAGAGACAGCCCTGCTCGAAACACCATAGCAACCACATAGCAACGCCCTGACAACATCCCATAACAACCAGCATCATCATGACCAGTTTTGCACAGTAAGAAATGCCAAAATACAGGTCATAACCAGTCTGCAGTATACTTCAGTTTTTACTATAGTAACCTGTAGTAAATTGTAGCATATTATACACATATTATAGTAATTAATATACTCACAAATATTTAATATGAGAACATTCACAAACATGTATCTAAGAATTTTACTACAGTCCACTATAGTAAATACAAACGTATAGTATAGTATTATGTGACAAGGAATTTGTCTTGTGTACTGACAGAGAAACAACATCAGCAATATTTCTGAGCCGTGTTCTATTTATACACATCTTTAGTCCAGTTCTTGAATCCTGACGTTCCTTAAAACATTCAGATCTCTCTCTCTCTCTCTCTCTCTCTCTCTCTCTCAATTCAATTCAAATGAGTTTTATTGGCATGACTGTGAAATAACACAAATATTGCCAAAGCAGTAATAATACATAGAGTATGAAATAACAACTCTCTCTCTCTCTCTCTCTCTCTCTCTCTCTCTCTCTCTCTCTCTCTCTCTCTCTCTCTCTCTCTCTCTCTCTCTCTCTCTCTCTCTCTCTCTCTCTCTCTCTCTCTCTCTCTCTCTCTCTCTCTCTCTCTCTCTCTCTCTCTGTCACATGTGTGGCTGAATGCAGAGTATTACAGCTTATTTAAAAATAAAAAGATTTTACAGAAGCTCTTGCTGCCACCTCTGAGTCTTATGATGTCATGATATTCACTGGATGTGTGTAAATGTGTACACGTACGTCCTGATGCCTGCTAACGTTTGCTCTCCTCCTTTAATAATCAAGTGACCGCTGAGGGAATAAACACACGGGCTGTTTGTTAGATTGATGACAAGCCGTTCTCACACCGACAGGTCTCACCGCCGCAGTGTATTAACAAGCAGTGCTGCGCTTTAGAAATGTTCTGTAAAGGTCAGATGAATGAAATGAACGCCGGCCCTTTAAATCCACCAGCACTATGAGACCCTAGAGCTGGGATATCGGCCTGAACATGGCTGAAATGTGTAAAAGAACCTTTTCTCCTCCATTCCTGAATCTGAGAATGATGCGGTTTTATCCTCATTCTGTCACACGGCTTATTTTCAAGTATTATAAATAATCTGATGCTCAGAGTCAAACAGGCATGAACTCACCGTGTTGCTGGAGTTTCCATTTAAATGCAATCCGCTGTCAAAAAGCGGTGAGGATTCTCTGCTGCTCTGATCACTGGAGGGTCCGGGTGAATCTGTGAAAACATCACATGAGTCTCACCGTGTGCCGCGCTTTTAAATCTCTGCAATACCAGACGTATTATTACTCAAGCTGCTTTATGTGACGTCTTCATGCCACAGTCACAGCAGATTATGGGAAACGTAGAAAGAGAGAAACACATGAGAAATCTGACATCGGTCGGTTCATATTAGAAAAACAGGAAATACATTTCAGACGAACCGACGGCACGCTGTTGTGTTTCTGAAAACTGCAGTACTCCAGAGTGTCTGGAGATTTACCTTCCTGTGGAGTTTGTCATCTTCAGACACCCTGTTGTGCTGTTCACGTGCGCTCACACCATCTTTCTAAATCTCATATTATACCGTCACTCACTTATTTCACTTATTTCAGTTGTACAGACATCACTATTCTGACATATGAATGCAAGCAAAGCAAAGACCCATTTAACAGTGTGATACTTTTCTTAAAAAATACTGTAGTATACTGTAAACTTACTATGTTTAACTTTTTATTCTGTAGTACATATAGTCAATTGTAGTGTAGTAAATATTGTAGTATACTTTATTAATGCATACTACAGTTTTCTACAGTATTATGGTGAATTAGAAAATTTACATTTACATTTACATTTATGCATTTGGCAGACGCTTTTATCCAAAGCGACTTACATTATATTGTACTATACATTTGTACATTTTGTATAGTAAGCAAGTGGGGGTTAGGTGTCTTGCTCAAGGGCACCTCAGCCGTTACCCACCAGCCCTGAGAATCAAACCAGCAACCTTCTGGTCATGAGTCCAACTCTCTAACCACTGGGCCACGATAAAATTTAATATGAATTTAATATTCACTATAGTAAACTGTAGTATACTTTAAAATTCACTATAGTAAACTGTAGTATACTTTAATATCCACTATAGTAAACTGTAGTATACTTTAATATCCACTATAGTAAACTGTAGTATACTTTAAAATTCACTATAGTAAACTGTAGTATACTTTAAAATTCACTATAGTAAACTGTAGTATACTTTAAAATTCACTATAGTAAACTGTAGTATACTTTAATATCCACTATAGTAAACTGTAGTATACTTTAATATCCACTATAGTAAACTGTAGTATACTTTAAAATTCACTATAGTAAACTGTAGTATACTTTAATATTCACTATAGTAAACTGAGGTATACTTTAATATTCACTATACTGTAGTACAGTAATGTAATATCTACACTTTGTTAATGTGTACTACAGTATTATAGTGAATTATTAAACGGTTGTAAAAATTGTAGTATACTAGTAATATTTACTATAATAAACTGTCACATACTACAGAAGTCATTGCCAGACTTCTGTAGTATGAACTATAGTGAACTGATAAACTGTAGTATATACTGTAGTATACATATTTACTATAGTAAGGATTAAAAACACTGTAGTGTCTGGGAATGTACAATGCTTTACTATAGTAAATACCCAAATATATTATTGTATTTTTATGTAAACTATAATTAAATAATGAAAGCTAATGACTATATAAACTATAAATCTGTCATATATTTATAGAAAAGAAACATACACATGAGCAGGTGAACCCTGCAGTAAGATCTTCAGAGCTCTTCTCCTGACGTGAGCAGCTCTATTTGTGTGATACGGAGCGGAGCGGAGCGGTGAAAACTTTATTAATCCCAAAGGGAAATGACTGTGGTGCTTATGTAGAGCGGTGCACATCACTCACATCAGCATGTTTTACTGTAAAAGTAAAGTCGTTCTCACCTAAAGGGAGTTTTAAAAAGGCTGGCGCTTCCCTGAGGTAGCGAACAGTGATGGTGACTTCATCTCCAGCCGTTCTCAGAAGATGAACCTGCACATCGTTATAAGAGCGAAAACAGCACGTCATCGCTCCGAGGATACGAAGATCAAAAGATTTCTCATAAATGAATCTCAGACCATCATGAGATCTGTTCAGGTGGACTAACTGCTGCTTTATCATCACACCTCACATTTCATCATCTACACATCACCTGATTTAGAAACACAGTTGAAAAGTTCTGAAAGATGAAATGCCATCGTCGTATTTTCTGAATCTAGATAGATTTCCTCCCTCCAGTGCATCAGTGATCATAAAACATTATTCTACTGGGATATATTCATCTAAGTCAAGTGAGATTGATTGTGAGTTTGCAGTGGATTATTCTTGGAATTTATTCTTCTCCTGAATCATAACTTCTGACCAGATATGTGAGGTTAAAGGTCTGGTTTATTCTCCAGAGCATCTTTGTGTTTATTTTCTTTGCTGTAATTGATATAAACTCATTTACATGAACTGGACAACATGACTCCTAAACACACACCTCCTTCAGTATATTTTGCTCTCTCTCTCTCTCTCTCTCTCTCTCTCTCCATCAGTCGGTCTGTGACAGCTTGTCTTTGTTAGCTGGAATCATTAATCTGATCATTTGACTTCCGCAGGAGAACAGCTGCTACATAAGCTCAAAGTCAAGGCGGAAATGTGTTAGAAAGAGAGAGAGAGAGAGAGAGACCTGCATATGATAAATCTACTCTCTATCGATCACAGTCGAGAGCCGACGGGGAAAAAGAAACATTTGTTACTGATATAAAAGAATTGTGGGGTTCAGCGTGTGCGACGGCTTTAATTCAACATCAATGTCACTTCAACAGCACAAACACAAATAATAAACACGATAAACAAAATAAACACTCACAACTTCCTCATGGGTGCATTTCTCCACGTTTATGCCATTGACCTGCACGAGAGAAAAGATTTCAGCAGTCAGATCTGCTCTTCACATGCTTCAACTAAAGCTTATGAATCATTGATTCTAATCCATTTTAGGAGAAATATGTGAGACTGAAGTTGAGACAGAATCCTATTCACACTAAACACGGACCTGGAGCACAGCGTCACCGATGAACAACATCCCAGTCTGATCGGCTGCGGATCCGGCCCGAGAGGTCAAAGGTTAAGGGAAAGATTGAGATTGAGAATTACTCATTTAATCGCGTTTACGAGATGACGTGACAATCAGGATTTTTCTGTAGAATTAATAAAGACATGAAGAGCTTTGGGATGAATTTCACACAAATCTGACTTTTAGTTTAATGCTTTCTGACAAACTCTGTAAGCTGTCCGATGTCTTCACTTGACTCTAGTGTTCTTTTGATCTGAAAATCTTTTCATCTGAAGGTGTGTCTGCTTAAATGTCTGAAACCAGTTTTACAGACAAAAATATAATTGTGCAAACATGCTAGATTCTTTCCATTTGATTTAATAAAAATGTTGTTGAAATGGACGACTTGGACAGAATGATGCAGTAAAATCAGTCCATATGAGGTCAAAATGTTTAAAAATCATCTCAGGATGAGACCTTAAGAAACAGCTTTATATGGAAACATTTATGTAAAAGTGATCAAGTATAAAATAGATTTGATTTATTTAGATTAGATTAGATTAGATTAGATTCAACTTACAACTTTACAACTCATAAATTGAATAGATTCAATTTACAACTTTTTTTAAGTCACAACATACATTTCAAAGTTACATTTATGTTATTCTATAGACTAAAAACAGCAGAATAAACTAATTAAAACAATGAAAACTTTAAATGTGATTTGCTCATCATATATTATTAGGTTATTGCTTATATAGCTTATATGAATAAAATATATTTCTATTGTATATTGTATATGTATATATGCAGATATTTTATCTGCATATATACATATACACCTGCATAGGTATTACACTCTATATCTTATCTTATTTTTTTATTCTTCTTTATATATAGATTCATCTGTGTATTATATTGTTTATTTGTATATATCATGGTCTCTGTGCACTGGATGCTTCTTTCACCACAACAAATTCCTCATATGTGCAGACGTAACTGGCAATAAAGCTCTTTCTGATTCTGATTCTGATTCTGATTCTGATTCTATTCTGATTCTGATTCTATTCTGTTAACATTAAGCATCTACTGTAGATCAGATCAAAATGGAAAAAAGGAGAAAAGACAGCAGGACAAACTAATGAAAGCTTTCTTTTTTATAAACAAAACAGCTCATTACTGTTTACTTCAAATAACCACTAATTACACAAATAAACATGCAAAAGATGTAAGAATATGTGTGTGTTTGCTATTGTTTACAGTTACTCGTGTCCCTCTATGGGATTCTTCAAGCATCACATCAAGCGTCACAATGTGAAGACAAGGACGAGTTTAATATATGTACAGTCAGTGTTTTCTGAATTGCAATCTTAAATATAAAAGCATAAGTGTGAACGGATGTGACAGATGAGAGGAAATCTTGTCATCTTACCTACTTGATCTTTGAAAATCTTTGAGATGACCACAGGCACTTTATGTTCCGCTCCCCCCTGAAATACACGAAAAGTCATCAGTTCATAAAACCGTTTATTAAAAACAGCTAAAAAACAGAAAAACTATTGGCTGATGAAAGATTCTTCAGAATGAAATAATGAGACTTGAAGTGTGTCTTTGATGTTTAAACGGCTGATATTGTGCTGTGTTTATCTGGCCTGTGGAGAAACGCTGCTCAACATGTTCAATTAAAGTGAAGAGAAGAGAAAACAACTCACTTTGATACTCAAGCCGAGACCTCCAGTCAGCTGCCTTCGAAGTACAATGGTTCTGTGCTTTAAAAAATGGGAATTTAGTTGGTAAAATATTGATCAATTATTAAAGTAATGAACGTAATGCTTGAAGCCTGAACGTATAAAAGTGTTTCATAAAGAGCTTTGAGATTAGTTCTTATAAATCCCTGTTAAAATACACAATAATACAGGGCATTAAATATTATTTTATGGGGGGCAATTCTCACTATTAACTAGTTGTTATTAGCATGCCTATTATTATCATATTGGCTGTTTATTAGTATAAAGCACATATTCTGCATGAATACATCCATAATCCTACCCAATAAACTAACAACTACATTACTAACTATTAATAAGCAACAAATTAAGAGTTTATTGGGGACAAAGTCATAGTTAATTGAGAAAAATAGAGAATTGCTGAAGAAAAACTGAAGTGTGACCGAATGTTATAATGCATCATGTCTTAAAAGATGAAACTACTCACATAAAAAATACTGTAGTAAACTGTAGTAAAATCCCTAGATACTACAAGTATGAACCGTTATATTAAAGTATACTACAGTATTTGCAATTTCTACAATATACTACAGTTTACTATAAATATTAAAGTATACTACAGTATTTTTCATGTGGGGAATAGATGGAGAATATGACTGAGACTATAAATAATTATGGCAGGAAGGAAATAATGACACAGTTTTGTTTTTTTAATATTTTAGTCAAAACTTCAAATATGTTATAATTTGAAATATAGTTATGAATCTGAATATATCTTCAGTTCTCTACAGCGATTCATTCATGACCATATTTGGTTCTCCCGCATGAATTTCAGTCATTCATTGACAGAATCAAAGGTCTAAAAATAGCCCACAGATGTCATTTATAAAGCCTGCTGATGATGAACTGGATTGTGAGGCATGACACAGATGTCAAATATAATGAAAAACTGCTGAACCACGTATGATGTGTGTGTGTGTGTGTGTGTGTGTGCGTGCGTGCGTGCGTGCGTGCGTGTGTGTGTGTGCGCGCGTGTGTGTGTGTGTGTGCGTGTGTGTGTGCGCGCGCGTGTGTGTGTGTGTGTGTGTGCGTGCGTGTGTGTGCGCGCGCGCGCGCGTGTGTGTTTGTGTGTGTGTGTGCGTGTCTGCGCGTGTGTGCAGGTAAAGCTTCAGTACTTACATTTAACTGTGATTCAGCACCACTAACACAAACCACATCCTGCTTCTGTATGATCAATAACTCTTTTGTTAACTTTAAACGAATATCGTGGGCGTTACTGGTGTGTTCATCAAACAAAAGAGCAAGTCCAGTTTTTGTCTGTTAAAAAACAAGCAAACAAACAAACAAAAGCATTGTGTTACCAGTTTCTGTCATTATTAGCTCAACAACACCGAATCAACTAATGATGTGAGTTTGGGGCGCAACCTTCAGTGGTTTTATGAAGCACACAAATAAAAACCATCATTAAGAAAATTGAAGAATAAATAGAATAATAACAAGGATAAAGTCATAGCAAAATGAAATATTAGCATTTGTAAAGCTTGTGTATTCATGTATTCTTAACATTTCAACTTTCTTTGCAAAATATTACAACTTTATTCTTTAAAAAATGTTATGTTTTGGTGTTATTGTTTGGAGTTATCTACCTGTGAATCTTTCAATTTCTTTCACATTCTGTGGCAGTCACACTACACAACAACCCCATGACTAAACAAATCACTACACAACTGCAAAACATTGTTCATAAAGTACAGTGAAGAGAAATGAGCACTTCAGTGAGTGTTATTGGGAGAAAGTTTGACTTGTGTATGTGGTGATAATGACACTGACAGACCCTCCGTCTCTCTTCACTGGCCTACTTCTCTCTCTCTGGCACCAACATCATTTCTCCCTCGAGATGTCGGGATGTAGGTCAAGTGATTCTCACGTGTCCTCGGGATGAAGAAGGTAATGAATCAAAATTCTGCGTCTCTCCTTCCTGACACATTACAGTTCATGAGTCAGTTGATTTCTACACATACACAGGAACGTTCTCATGGGTTAATGCTCAAGGCCACAGCATTGCTAGTCAAGCTTGAATCTTGATCTGTCTAAAGGGAAACAACACCAAGACAAACCTCAGGCGTTCTCTTCATGAAATAATAAAAAACCAACCATCCCATAAACCATAACAATACACTAACAACACTAACTGACAACTAATATAACCAACATGAGATTTAGTAAAGGGATGGTTAAGGCAAAAATCTATATTCATCATCATTTCTTCTCTCTCATCTGTATGCGAGTCTTTCTTCAACAGAAGAGATTTGGAGAAATGTCTCAGTGATTTTGTCTTCATACAATGGAAGTCAATGGAGTTTAGTGTTGTTTTATTATCAACATTCTTCAAAATATCTTCTGTTGTGTTCTGAAGAAGAAAGAAACTCAGACAGGTTTGACATGAGGATGAAGGAATGAATTTTCAGCATTGTCCACAGAAATGACCTTCTATCAGAGGAAAAATTGAGATCAGCGTGATTTGAAATGCCTTTAAGGTCAACTATGTGCTTCAAACAATTATTGCTTTTAAGTGTTTGGTGTTGTAATTGTGAAGTAATTTGAATTCACTACAGAGAAAGCCGAGTGCGCCGCTGGATCGCTTCAATCGAGATAATAATGAAGAAAAATGAAGGTCAACTGCTGTCTGGAGATCAGATCACAGCTGATAA
Organism: Oreonectes daqikongensis; assembly: GCA_026939265.1. Classification (NCBI taxonomy): domain Eukaryota; kingdom Metazoa; phylum Chordata; class Actinopteri; order Cypriniformes; family Nemacheilidae; genus Oreonectes; species Oreonectes daqikongensis. The sequence continues at coordinate 1,889,454 of JAOTQM010000084.1, read as the reverse complement.
TGTTTTAGCTCCGCCGCAGACTGCTGCCAACAGATATTGTCTTTCTCCCGGCCAACAGGACAGAATATATAAAGCCGGTCTGAATATTAAGAGTCTGTACGATGAGAAAAGCATTTGAAAGTGAAGAACGGCTACTATTACAGTAAGCGGTGTGTCCTGACGTCATATATCAAAGATGTGCCGATCACACTGAGCTGAAAATGTAAAGAATTACTTTACTCTGATAAACTCAATACATTCACATTAAACACTGTATTAAGTTATTGTATGGAAAATGTTTTAATAAACATCACAGTTGCTGTTTAATAATCCATTTCCCTGTTTAATCCCTCACTAATAAGACCACACATACTGTACCATCATAAATACATCCAATAAAATCATTAAATGTCCTTCAATACAAATATTATATTACAATATTTCATATGTACAAGTCTGCCTCAAAAACAAAATTATGAAAACATATTAATAAAATAGATTCTTTATTATCACACAATAATTTAGTGTATCGCCTTTAAAACTCGACATTATGAAGAATCTTTTAGGTGAGGCGAGTTTCCAAATGCAAAATGGATCTCATTAAAATTCATACCTGTCGTGAATCAAAATGGAAATGAAAAGGCGAAGCTGGAAACGGTGACAAAGACGAACCGGAAGCATCAGATTCTTTAACAGGCTGAGTAAATACATCAGAAGAGTATTAAAGAGAGTATTCCAGAAAATCACACTTTAAACAGAAAGATGAGCAAAACATGAAATGAACTTTTGACACGATCTGCTCGTCTGTGACTTTATTAAACTCTGGATGACTGGAAATACATCAACATGACCTGAGACTCTGAGAAGACATCTATAGATTCACACTGTATATAAAGAAAACATTAATGCTGCTTATTCTATAAAGAGACAGTTCACCACAAACAAATGAGAATTCTGTCATCATTTCTTCATCGTTTCTTTCTTCTTCAGAACACAACAGAAGATATTTTGAAGAATGTTGATAATCAAACAACACTGAACGCCATTGACTTCCACAAAACCACTGACACATTTCTCCAAATATCTTCTGTTGTGTTCCACTGAAGAAAGACTCACATACACATTTACAAACACATGAAGGTAAATAAATGACGACAGGGGTTTAATTTGATATCTTTTAAGATTATAAAGCTTGTCCATCACAGCCATAGAGCCTGAAATCCTATTCCAAGTGTTTTTATTTAATCTGCGAGACACATCTGATTCAAATCTCTTCAATAATTTAAATGAATCATTAAACATCATTAAATCAAGATAAATGTACTTTAGAAGTAAAACTTCCATAAAATATATCTCTATTTAGGTTATTTTGACTTGTATAAACCTCATTACAGTTCATTATTTATGCATTTAAATCAAGAAATAATGTGTCAAATTACAATCTTACTCCTCAAAGTACATTTATCTTATTTTTAAGATGCTTAAATACGTTTTTGGTGGTCAATAAAGGCAGTTTCTCTGGGTTACATGTGTTGGTTAGATCGAGGGTTTAAAGAGCTGACAATATCACCTGAATGAATCTCTTAATCCTAACTGTATGTCTGCTATATGACAAACACACAAACCAATATAAATCCTGCATGTAATGTTCTGTTCTGTTCTTAATCCTAAAATAAAAACATTACAGACTGAAGTCAAATATTCCTGTTGCATATGATACAGAACACAAACATTACATTCAGAACCATCACACATCTGCTTTATGTCACTATAGTTCATGTAGAAAGTTAAATCTACATGGAGTCCTGCTCTGCCATATCTTAACTATCCATTACAGACTAGCTAATGTCTTTATTGTGTTGTATCCATTATCATCTACACAACAGCACATAATGTGTATGATTCCAGACTGTTTTGACTGATTTAATATAAAGAATGACGTCCATAGAAACAGACACTAATCTGTGTTCACAAAACTCCTGCATTCTGCCTCATTCCTTATATTCTGCCGGAGAATCCAGATATCAGCACAATGTCTCTGCTGTTGACTGTACCGGCTGAAGCGCAAGAACAAATTCATGAAGAAAAATCCTTATTGATTTCTCTGCTTACAGACATTCAATCTCTCGAAGGCTTCCCTGAGGTCCTGAGCTTTTTGGACAAATACTGCAAGTTCTCTTCAGATGAAAAAGTGGTGAGGCAGCATTTCCAGAAACTTCAGAAGACCCTTAAAGAACCTTCAGTCTAATAAAGGCACTGCAGCTAAACTCCATTAAAACACCAAAACCCACAACACAACGTGTTGAAATAAACACATAAAGGCCATTGTCATGCATTTCCGGCTCTCTGCAGAAAATCTTCAGGGAGGACATCTCTGAACACCTCGAGAATTGTGCGAATGAAGCTCCTCCACACTGTCACACATCATTATCTCCACAAAAAAGAATCCAGCAAATGGGAACAATAGCAGAAAAAACTCATTTTGCATTGAGATTACGCTGTCGTCTCGCATCTACCGTGATGTGCTCGCTCGCTTACGTAACACTACTCGCATTGTTTTCTTCATTTCTGTAACGACGGATACCGTGGAAATAATGAGATTTATTATTTTACAGTTACTGTACGTGATATTTTAATAGCTCATTATCTCCAAACATGCCCTCTCACTTTCTCTCCCACACATCTCATTTACATTAACACAGAATTGCTATGAACTCAATGATTCCACTGTACCAGACATGACCAAAATAATGACTAAACACAATACAGAATGACGAGAAACATCTCTACACTGTATATGTCTGAAATGCTTCTATTCTGCATCTTTTTTTTATCAATTTGAGACATAAACATGAACCCAGTTTAAAGTAATATATAAGCTGTTTTGCTTTGATGACAATATGAACATGAGCCTACAGGTTATCCAGCATCAAAGAGCCAAAACTGAACATTTGACCTGTACAAGAGTTTAATGTTTAATATGACCAATCAAAACCATCTCTTACATTTCATCAGAAATTAATATTTCTGTATATTCTTCTTCTTGCCATAAACAATCTCATTTGCATTTTATTCTAGATTAAATAAAAAAATACCAAAAATATGCAGTCTCTCTATCAAACAAAATTTTGTCTGAATGGTTACACTGCAGCACTATTTGAAACAATAATACAATACAGTATATATAGTAGTGTAAGTAGACTATTTAACACTTCACCATACTGAAGATAAATGTCCAGGTAAGATTTTTACTCTTTAGCATTATTCAAAAGTGCAGCTCAAAAGATCATAAAATGTTCTTGACTAACGGCCTCTTCCTGTTCAACATTCACATATTTCGACTGAATGAGAAACATTATACAATAAAAACATATGAGCATTTAATGATCTGAGTAAATGTATACTATATGTGAATACTGTATGCTGAGTAAGAATTAATTCCCCAAAACATCGCATTTACATCTCACTCTCTACAAACATGATCATTGCATGCATTATAAAGTTAGATGTGCATTCATTTCTAGAGTTTCTCTAAAGATGTGACATGAATTTCACCGGCTTACTCGCTTTTCGGTTCTGTATTAAACACAAGTATGTTTTGATTTTGCGCTCTTATAGAAAATGCGCTCGTCTTACCCATGTCGGCACGAGAAGGCTGGCGGGTCTCTCTAACAGATCAGGGTGATGTTTGCCTGCGTTCATCTCCCATGCAGCCTGTGGTTCGGTCCACTGAAGTCACACACACACTTGGATCGGTCATTTATATCCAGTGATGCCCGTGCAGAGCGGAGGAGAGCCCGGGCATCTTTGGGAAGGACGCGGCATCACCACAAAGCGCAAGTTACTCGGAGCATCCAAACACACTTGAAAGAGATCAGCTGTTTCTTCTGAATGTGTGGAAATGTCGCTGTTTAAAGAGACATCCGCACTTTAATGATGGAGAAAGTGAGGCGGTTTATTCCTTCGGCTGATCGAGATGTGCGATGCTGGAGGTTCGGAGCGCAAATGTTGCGCGTGTTTCTTCCACCTGCATCCCTTAGCTTGAGCTCGGGCTGGGCTTTAACCCATCACTGACTGGACTACACACGATGTGTGATGCAAAACAGCGCGAATAGCGACATTTACTTTCCTATAGACAACGTCATATTTATGTAACGCGTTAGCTGGTAAATCTGATTGATTTACGGCAAATGTTTCTATTGCATTTACGTTTAAATCAGTGTTTGCCTCGAACTCATGACCTTGCGTTACTAACATAAGAAAACCATGGTTTTATTAAAAGTGTAGACTATCAACCATGGTTTTTAGCAGACCATTTAGAATAGCATCGTTTTACTATAAATAACGTCAGGGTGAATTTCTGTTCTATCGCTGACAAAAATAAAGTGTTTTTAATATTTAAAGTAAAAGTGTTTTCTGGCCTATTGGTGAACTGATGATCATATGTAACGCCACAGTTTTACTATCATAGCTACTGTGTAGTTTGGTTAGGCTAGTAGTACTGTAGTAGGCCATAGTATAACCATGGTTAATTTGTGGTTATCATGGTATAATCGTGTTTTCTTTTGTAGTACAACTATGGGTCATTTTTGTAGGGTATGGTTTTACCACAAATACCATGGTATTTAAACTATGGTTACTGCAGTAAAACTGTGGTTAGGCTGAACACTGGGATTCTGTTTAAGCTGTCCATTAAAAACTGTGTTGTTCCTCCAATGTTTACAAGACTTTAGTTTCAGTGTTCAGTGGCCAAAATAATGTGCCATTGACCCGAATATTGAGTGTGACAGCTTCAGGTTCAACACGTTTATATAATGCTCATATTATTGAAACACCTTTCAGCTATTCACACTCAAGAATCATTTCTAAAGACATTATCGTGGGTTTTAAAAGCATCATTCATTTAAAGGTGAAAAACGCTGTGCTTTTTGTATTGGTCTTGTCTTTAAGGGCTCCGAGGGACCCAAAGCATATAAAAGCCACCACTGCAACAAAGCAATTTGCTGTTTGCCATGACGCAAACATTTAATAACAGCCCATCACATGATGTCCGACCTGTCATACTTTACTGACCGTTTGCAGGAACCCCGAGCCGGCAGCATTTCTTTCACAAACCTCCACGGCCGCTGTGAGCTCTGCACGACGGGCTCTTCGACTGTTGGTTTCGCCCTCCTAATGCGATCACACATACAGGGTGGTGAGGAAAGTAAAGGGCATCCGGGCATCGGGCCAAACTCACATCCAACAGTGCGGCTCCTGTAGGAAGCGCCGGGTGCCGTCGTCTAAATAGTCTTTCACATGAGCACCGGCAGAAGACAACAGGGAAGAAAAACACAAGGAGGTCAGAGGAACAGGGGAATAAAACTCACGACATGATAAAACACTTACCTGAGGAGATGAGGGAGACCTCTGGGAACAAACTTCACATTTTAACAAGAAAACAACAATTCAACATCACATGCATCACCAAATAACACTCGTGTGAGAGACTTTGACACATGTTTCATTAAAAACGATTAGATATGGAAATTGTGCACTTACTGTATGTTTTGTGACATGTGCTTTCAAAACACGGAATCCGATGCATGATTTCAACATTCAGACTACATCTACAGCATAAAAAACACACAAATATATTCATATGAAGTAATTGCCAAGAAAGAAACACAAGACATTGTAGGTGGCAGAAGATGGTGGGCAGAATGTAAACTAAAAGCAATTTGACTGTAAGAACTGCACTTTATCTAAGAAATACAAATCTTGCATGAGACATTTGGCACCAAGAACAGACAACAACAAAAGGCCTGAAACTCTTCAACAATGATTATTTTCATTTAATAAAAGGGTTCATAAAAACCCTAAGATGTTGCTCAACCTCCTGAGGTTCGCAGTAGTTGTGGTATGGGTTTTTAAAAACATACTTTACGGAAAAACCATTACTGTGTGATCTTGACACAAAACAATCTCTCAGTCCAAGTTGTTTTTGATCAACACCTCTAATAATAATAGACCTGTCTGGGAAACCAAACCTTTAAGTTCACTGTTTTCACATATGGACAACATGGCTTTCACATGTGCTAAACACATGATGACATGTGAAACATTGTCTTTATGTAAGGGATGGTTGAGGGTTGAATTTGTCAGCACAAATTTGCAACCTATTTGTAGAATTGGTCCAGTTCTGTTTTACAAATACCACAAAACTATCCAGTTAATGACTTGATTTTTCATGATTATCATCAAGGTTTTATAGAGACACCGGGCACATGAACACAAGCAAACAGCATCTTTAGCAGCCGGTGATGTTTGTAGGACAGATGAAGAGTAAAAGTATTCTGGGATATGATCTGACACGGTGAAACTGCAATTTCCTCCAGATTTAATGGAGAATAAATCCGTTTTTAACATCGAGATCTCAATGCAGAAAAACAAGTTCTTTCACTTCTAGAATCAGATTTAAATGATGTTTTCTCTTTACACTACACTGTCTGTATGATTTCTCTTAAACGTCAATGAGATTCAATGAAGAGCAAATAGAGTGTTTGTGTCTCAGATATTTCTCCTGAGAAAATCTCACAAATGTCAAATTATTTCATGATTTGACCTCTACAATCTACATTCATTTACACCTCCAGACTCTTCATGTGCTTCAACAAATACACTAAGCAATGAAATTCAACAGAGAAATGTAATGTGTTTTGGCTGTATCTGTGGTCTTTGTTGTCTGTCTCAGGCGTCGATGCTTTCGTGATGAGAGCTTTCCTCTCTGTTCCAGCAGTGATGGGATGGACCTGGTCATTTATACCGTCAGCAGGGGTCTGTTTGTGTAAAACCGACAATTTTTATCAAGGATCAAAATTGTGTTGCTTGGAGGAAGGAGGAAAGAAACCATCCGGTGTTGCAAAGTCAAGGGATCTCATTTCTGGATTCCCTGAGGTGAAAATGAAAACCAGTCAAATCTCACATATTATCTTTGAAATTGCATCCTATTATGTTTATCATCAGGAGAAAATTCAGAGGCAGTGACCTCCAGCGATTTTAACCGCATGCTGCATCATCTCGACTTCAGTGTGTGTGTGTGTGTGTGAGTGTGTGTGTGTGTGTGTGTGTGTGCGTGTGCGTGTGCGTGTGTGCGTGTGCGATGCAATTATGAAAGTTATTAGAGATGATATATGACACACAGTTCATCAAATGACAGGGCACTGTATCCATCATATTCCAGTCAAAGACAATATCATTAACTTAAAGATCATGAGGTGATAATACTGTGTTCATAAAACAGACATCACCCTCATGTGTTCAAACCCCTTTCTTTTGTGAAACACAAATAAGATAAGAACCATGTTTACCCAAAAATAAAAATAGTCAATTTTCTCACCGTCATGTTGTTGCTAATCCTCAAGATTCTTCAGACATTTGGTCAAATATTCAGACTGCTCCAAATAGTAGTGGGTGTCTTACAAGAGCTTTGTGTGAGAAATAGACTGAAATTAAAGTTTTTAAAAGTCATTTAAAATCTTACATGAGACCTTTCCAGCATGATGTTTTTTGGTCATTTTTATATACAGGACACACGTCGCAGCTGCTTTGATAAATAACACATCAAAGAGTCACAAACTGTGAGTTTTGAAGAAAAGAAACGTGCTTAAACGCTCAAAGTAATCGGGTATGGATTTGTGTTTTGACAGGTGAATGACCTTGAGCTGAAGAGATCATTAGATACTGAAAACTGAAAACTACCGCCTGTCCTGCGCTGCCTTCCAAAGCCCCAGAGGATGCTGGGATTAAATGTGACAGAGGCAAAAGTTCAGTCTGTTCTGTCAAACAGGGAACATGTTCAGTTTGGATCTGCACACTTTCTGACAACACAAGGGTAACTAAGAGGATTTGATGCAAGACGTGCGCACGCACGCACACGCACGCACGGTTTTATTGTGTTCGTTGTATTTTTTGCGTTAGTTTGATATTCATTGGAACGCACAATATAACAAACGTTAATGAAATTAACTCTTCATACTGTAATTAAAATGTAAAAATATAATGAACATAGATAACAACAAACAAACAATGAGCAATACTTCTATGTTTAGAAAATAAAAGGATGTATCTTTGCATCAGTCACTAACATGATGAAGTGAGATGAACAGAGGCTGTATTGCTCATTGTTAGCTCATGTATGAACTGATGTTGATGAAGTTCATGACATGTTGTATGAACCTCAGATATGTGCTGTCAGTTGTGTCTCCATCATCCTGTGATGACATGTTCCCCAGCGCTCCTAAACATCAGCATCATAATGTCTCTGCCTACACAATCGCTCTCGTTGACACGTTCCACCGTCAGATGTCCAACCGCACCGACACACCATAGTCCAAAGTCTCTTTGATACGAAACGTTCAGTCACGCAGCGAGCATTGAATATACATTTGCAGTGAATTCTGCATTGTGTTGACAGCGGGAGGTGAATCGAGACTTTTAGGGGCTTAAGGGATTACGGAAAATGTTTATACAGAAAACGTTCAATGCAGGAGAAAACACAGATGTGTCACAGCTCATGAATGTCATTGAAACCCCAGCATCATTAATACTGTCTGTGTATATCTCACAGTCCTGTGTGCTAAAGAAGAAATGTTCAAGTTTTCTCTACATCTGAAATATATATATATATATATATGTCATGTGATGTAATTCAGCCTTTAGTAAACACCGTTCATGATTCTGTTATCAGGCTCTGGGCTGTAAGACTGGCTTTTATAAATATGCATAAACTTTTGCCTTTGTAATGCAATTTAGAAAGCAGCTGAAGTGAAATGGGTTCCAGAAATCTCCGACTGTAAAACAGCATGCGGCCAGTTTGAGAACATGATTATTTCTAAAGAGTAAAGAGTCATAAGAATAACAGCATGTTTGAATGCAGAAAGTCTTTCATTAGCTTTATTCTGTGAATACATGAACAGAAGATAATACCTGACATGAGTGGATCATTGCTGAAGTGAGAAAAGGCAGAAAAATCTTGAGTCTCTGGATCTGCTGTAATCCATTATGTATGAAGAACATCTAAACTCATTTAAAATCATTGTGCATTAGACAGCCAATCTCTCCATCTGTACAACATCAATGTCTTGCTTTTCTTTTGAAGCCACATGTCCTCAAATCTAAGCTGGAGACCAAAAACAATATTCAAAATGAATCATAGTGTACTGAAAAAACTTTTGATCATCTGACACTTTTATTCATATGTAATGTCACTCGAGGGATCATGTCGATGCTTTTGTATCTCACATTTTAACATAAGGACCGAGGGGTCGTCCATAACCGCTGCCTAGTTTAAAAACAGCATGCGATCATGGCGCGAAAATAACTGAAGCGCCTCCAAATGACTAAAAATAGCCGTGTTTTCAGACAGACCTCATGTTTTCGTCCAACACAGAGACGGGCTGAAGATTACTTACACCTGAGCTCATTTAGATTTAATCAAACAAAAGTCCAAGTGCTCGAATGAAAGAGGAAAAACAGATGAGCTCTGAATCACTGCTGTTTTCTTGGTTTTCGAACCAGAATTATATTTAAATCAACATTTAATATGAACGAAAAAGAATTTCACATTATCACATCTCTGCCAAAAGCACTAAAGCAGTACCGCGGTATAAAATATATCATATTCATGTTCAGGGTTTTCTCTAAGATAGCATTTTGTTAACTAGTATTTGCTAAATAATAAAATTCAGCATGTGCAGGATTAAACAGGCTTATTATACATAATATGTACACAACTGTAGATGGATTAGGCAACATACACACATTGCGTGAACTAAAACCACACAAGACAGACAATATAATCCAGACTACATTAGTAAATATGATTTGTGTAGTACCAACATTGCAAAACCATGATATTATATCATATATAATGTTGTTTTCAGTTCCTCATCTGAGGTTAATCTTTCACAGGTCTGCTTGTTCAGTCACTAGAAGAGATTTGATCAGTTTTGTGTCATTGCACATGATCGTCCTGTTCAAATCTTTATCAAACAATCAAACATCATAACACACACATGCAACAAATATTAAAACCTTGAGTTATAATGGTGTAATGTACATAAATATATAATGGTTATATAGTGCTTGTGTTGTGTGATTCTTTACTGTACACACTCTCTAAAACACACTTTCATCATTTATTGATGCATTGTATACAGATTTTTTTATAAAGTAATAACAGACCATAAATTTAAATATTCAAATATTTAAATAGTGAAATCTGTTTTGATGAGGTATCAAAAAGCATTCAAAAAGAAAAAAGTCGTCCCGTGCACTGTGATAAAAACTGATATTTGTGTACTACTTGAACAAAATCTTCACTTTTCTGTCTTTAAACTGAGTGTCTGGTTTTCAGTCTAAGTGTATTACTGAGAGATTAAACATTTCTGTACATGAGAAGTAGAAAAACAGCTGTTGTATGAAAACATGATTCACTGTGAAGTAAATCTCATCCTCAGGCTTTATTCACAGATCTCACCTGATGATGATGATGATGATGATGATGACACCCATCGGCCTGTATGTCCTCATGTGATCTAGAGTTCCTCTAGTGAACTCTTTTCTCCATCGACATTTCTTTTGCAAACTTAGAGATAAATGCTGTCAAACTCTTAAAATGATGAAGAAAACATTATACAGCATAGCATACAGAACTTAAATATCAAGCGAAGGCAATCAATAGCTTTGTGTAATGTTTTCTTATAATGTCTGTTAGCTTTGATTTGTTCTAAACTAAGTAAACATGTCATAGGTTCTATCAATAAGAATTTAAATTGATCATGAAGTGTTGAAGTCCAATGCCCCGCTGAAGCAGAGAGGGGTTTCAGAGCACGACGGGTGTTCGCTTTTCACTCGCTAAACTCTGACAGCACTGAAAGACAGAGAGAGAAAAGGATGAAACGGAATAACCTGCCAAATGAAACACCTATTAAATGTGCTGGAAAAGATTCCCACCTGGTCGAGTAATTTCTATCAAAGCTTCCCTATAATCCTGATGATCATTACATGAACGCTTCATTTCTTTAAAGCCTTTCTACTTCCATCAGGAGTGAAGCAGTGTTCCATCACAGACGCATATCTCAAGGACAAACCTCATAAAAATACTAAAAAACAGCAGGTTGTGTTCTCTCTATTAAATGAGATGATGTGCCTCAATGCAGGAGAAGCTTATTAACATTAATAACATGCCAACAGCTACATGAACATCACGTTAAAGAGACAGTTCTCTTAAAAACCTCCACATTATTCTAAACCTTCATGACAACTCAAGACATAAATGAGATTAAACGAAGAGCAAACGGATATATTTCTCCTAAAAAAAAGTCTCAGAAGAGATGTCAACAATGTCTCAAACTGAGCTCAGGTTTGTCTCGTCTGCAATCAAAAGTCAATATTATTGAAGATCTCAATATGAACTCAAGCATTTCTCAACACATTCAGATTATTTGACCTCTACAATCTACATTTATTTACACCGTCAGACTCTTCATGTGTTTCAACTATTACACTCTCATTTCATTCTCCTTTATTTCTCTTGAATAATTTGAGTTGAGACACACCTGAGAACATGATGACTTTGACTAAGGGATGGATTCATGTAAATAAACACAGAAGAGTGATGCTGTCAGCAGCGCTTGTGATTTGTATTCTGTCAGTGGACATCGTGTGCTTTATCTGTACCGACATGTTCTTGTTCCACTTTAGCTTCTCTTGAAGCACTTCACTGGATCTCTTCTGCTTTCCGCTCGCTGTCCATTTGCAGCTTTGTGTTCGGCTCTCACGGGCCCAATTTTTTGACCCGCTGAAGCTTGTCTCTGAAAACTAGAGGCGACGTGACCTGACCAGCTCTCTGGTGACTGATTCAACTCATTTTCTGAAATGTGTCTATTGTCTGTGACGTGCACAATAACAGCTTTTTACTGTATTTTATGTCCCTGTATTTCAGAGGGTTTCGAGAGAAGAGCTGAATCTCTGTATATGACTGTTAAAACACAAGCTTATGTAAGTGAAACCAGCTCCTTCTGAACACAAACACTGAAAGATGATGTCAGAAGACCTCATGGAACCTCATTGTGTGGTTGAGTTGTAAAAATATGAATTTAAAACTGCAAACATGTCAGTAATAGGTTACATTTACCAGTTCATTACATCACGGTAGAGTTTGTTACATAAATAAATACATTCTATACATATGGATTTATTTTCATTCCTCCCTCTCTATTAATATTAATATTGTTTATGTTTTCATTGTTGTAAAATCACTACAAATAAATGTTATAAGAAAGTAAAAACATCCTATTTTGATAACATGAATTTTGGAGAACTGTCATGAAATACTATCAAAATGCAACATTTATATTTATGCATTTGGCAGACGCTTTTGTCTAAATTGCATTATACATTACATTTGTCTCTGGATACTGTATGTGCAATCCCTGGGATCGAACCCATGACCTTGGTGTTGCTAGCGCCATGATGTAACCACCGAGTCATGCATTTCATTTCTTTAGATTTTGTGTAGTGAGAGCTACACGTGATCTCACAACATCAAGTCTCAAACATATAAGAAGAGCTCCAAAAATACCTGATATCTCTGAAACTCATTTTATTGTTCAGTTACAGGCATCAGGAAGTGAGAAGTTTAGAAAAGCTGGAATTTATAGCATCTCCTAAAAGCATGTAGTGCCCAGTTTCCATGGGAACTGCAAAGCAATTGAGATGAGGTGCTCACCTGACATCCATGAGATCCCAGAGTCTGTAGACCTCATGACTCTTAAACAAAGACCTAACATCACATTCATCATCCACCTTCTGCCATACTGTGAATATCTGTAAATCTGACCTAATTGAAAACAGGCAAACACGTCTCTTTCTCTTTTAGTATCACAAGGTATTCACAATATTTATTTTCACATTTACTATTATTTTATTGACCTTACCAGAGTGTGAACTACAGTAAACCGGTCGTGTTCATCATCGTCCACATTGTTTACAAAACCTAAAGAGAAAATATGTGAATAAATGTTTAGTCTATAATAGTTCACTTCGACTTTACATACTACTATACGTTAATATACGTAATAGAAAGTATATTTGGTCTATGCTTATAAAAGAACAATGAAGTATTTCAAGTATACTTGACTCTTGATTGAATCCTTTCATTTTGTTCACATTGTTTTTATAGTAACAATAAATAATCATTAGTAAACCATATATATGACATAACGGTTAATTACAAGTCAAAGTATACTTCTAGTATTAAGCTATAGTAGTTTACTGAAAGCATACTTCAAATAAACAATAAGAGCACACATCATTGTCATTGAATGTACATTTCGAGCTGACAGACATTTCATTACACTGTTGTTGTTGTTGTTGTTTGTTGTTGAGGACTGTAAACAACTGTAGTGATCATAAACACTCATTTATAAAGCTGTAAACGTGTCCTTCATATCCTCTCGCTCATTTACCTCAAGAGTCATTTCACAGCCACTGTTTCACCTGCCGTTCAGATTATTATTATCATCTCGCTGTCAGATGAAGAACATTCTATAAGATCCTTGGCACTGAGTTGCTGTCAAGAAAAAACTCTAAACATTATTTAATTTCTATGTTAATGCATGAATTCAATTTGAATAATGTGAAGGGGCTGAAATGGATCTTTATTATGATTTTTTTTAAAGCCCGGAGAAGACACATAACATGTCACCAATAACACAGAACAATTCTTCTCCTGCTATACTGAACTCTTGGTTATCTCCAGGCAGATCAAGAAATCACATTTTGCACAGATTACATGTCGTCTATTTTTAGAGAATGGAATTTATTTCAACCTATGGAGGCGGTCCTCTGTGCATCAAATATCAGCTCAAATCTGATCAAACTTGCAGTCACAATGTAGATTTCAGAGCTTAAGAAACACGACAAGCAATAACAACATGATGCACACACAAGCTCTTAAAGTTAATAAAGCCATATTCATGTGAATGTATGATGATAAACTTCAGAATCCCCACATCAGCTCTGACTCACATGACACACAACATCAGATGACACTTTCATCTTTAACGTGCCAGTGTTAAACACATCTTCTCTGGAAACAACATCATGTTTATTTGACTTGTTCATGAAGCGAAGCTCTGTCTCCTTGTGCTATTTTCAGAGGTCAATCTCCAGGAACAGATAAAAAAAACATCCTGGAATGTGGCACCACTTTAAAAGATCCAAGAAAGAAAGAAAGAAAAAACATCTGTCACTGTTTATTAGAATGAGTTTGAATGTGATGTGAACTTCTATCAATAAAAGAGCAAATGACATCATCGAGCAAAAGTATGAAGATTCAGACATGGCGGAAACAGAAAGACTTTAGCGCTATCTGGTGGACAACTGAAAAACTACACATAAAATGTCTGGACATTTGCCCTTGTGAGATGACACTTCGGTTTCTTTTTAAGGGGTAAAGCAGCCAACAGGTGTCTAGAACAGCCTTCTGTTAATAAATGTTTCCTTAATGCTCCTCATGAAGATGACTGAGTGCAGAGCTGTAATGTAACCGAATGACTTTATCAAATATAGCCTAATATATCTTTTTTTGCATCACTGCATGATTTCAGTTTCCATCTGTGTTATTCCATAGATTTTGATATTATTCTGTAAAGTATGTTTTCCCAAACACCTGCTACTGCTGACAGCAAACATGACGAGCAAACTTTAAATCAATGTGATCGTTTCTCCCTTGTTTTATGGATATTTTGACAACTTTTTGGCATGGTAATGGTAGAAATGATAACTGATACAATATGCCAATTTCTACCAATATTTCTTATACTTATACTACCAATATTTCTATATAAACAACAAAAAGCAGCTCGAAAGAATAAGGAAGCAACTCTTGGGTTTCAACCAATAATCTTATATATTTATATAACCAATATGCTTCACACTGAGGATCACAACACTTTAAATAATGTGTTTTGTGAAGAAAAGTTCAAATTAGTGAATTAAATCTGTGAAGTTTAATTGACTAACCTGTAGTTGCACGTGTTCTCCTGTGTGTCGCTCTCCGTGGTGCTGAAGCTGAAAGTTGGAATAAGAGCTGTCAATCATTTTCTGATGCTATATAAATGACAAAAACACCAACCAAAGGATTGTAAAAAACTATAGATATAGTTCCATGTCACGTATATTATGGTTAACAAAGATTTAATGTAACAACAATAACTGACCGTAATGTCACCTAATAAAGTACAATACTGCAATTCAATGCTAAATTTAAAATGACAAAGATTGTAATTATTTACAGTAAAATACGAGACTATCGTGTTTTTGTAGCAACTAAAGAAGAAAGGTGCTCCCCCTAAATAAATAAAGTAACATAAACATGTGTAAGTAGATTCTGCTAAATACATTCATGGAAAAATGAATAATGAAATAAATGAAATTAAACATTTCCATGTCACAAAAAAATTACCGTGGGCCAAAAAAACACTGCCATTCACTTTAGACACATGTACATTTTTCAGCCTTAGTGCATCAATAATGACATTTTTTTTCAATTAAAAATATTTTAATGGTACGCTAACATTAAAACACGACGGGTTTAATGAATGATAGTCTTTCATTTAAAATCTAATCTCTTAGCCGAAAAGTGTGAATAGACGTGTGAGGTGTGTGTGAATGATCATGTGTTCAGTTGTCGACATCTGCTGTCGGTTCAGAGCATCATTCAGCGGCGGGTACCGCAGCATCATCATCCACACCCGCATCACCCGTCAGCCTCCCCTGCGGGAATCAAAACATCCATCACTTACACATGTACACTGAGGACCTGTAAACACGACACAAAGGCCCTCATCCGAGAGGCGTGAAGCGCATTGTTCCTGCGTCTTTACTCGCGCACGAGGTATGGCGGCTAATCAAAGGCTTTGTGAATCCGTTTACTCGACAGGTTTTCAGTGCATGCGTTTGTGTTCTTGTGTTCAGAGGCGTTTGTGTTCTTGTGTTTAGAGGCGTTTGTGTTCTTGTGTTCAGAGGCGTTTGTGTTCTTGTGTTTAGAGGCGTTTGTGTTCTTGTGTTTAGAGGCGTTTGTGTTCTTGTGTTCAGAGGCGTTTGTGTTCTTGTGTTTAGAGGCGTTTGTGTTCTTGTGTTTAGAGGCGTTTGTGTTCTTGTGTTTAGAGGCGTTTGTGTTCTTGTGTTTAGAGGCGTTTGTGTTCTTGTGTTTAGAGGCGTTTGTGTTCTTGTGTTCAGAGGCGATCTCAACAGTGAAGATCTTTTAACGCGTTTGCGCGCATATGGTGTTCAGACTGTCTAATGCATTAGCAGGTGTCGTTGCAAACAGGATTCCGCGATGTCATTTCACGATGCATGTGGAGAAAGGACAGTGATGTGAAAAGGCTGTGTGTCATTGCTGTGGTCCACACCCGTCATGTCTCCTCCAGCATCAGCTGAATCCAGCACCACCACCGTGTGTGAGGAGGACACCGACAGCCCCAGAGAGGAGGTATATATATATATATATATATATATATATAAACATATTCACTCATAGCTGCTTATGTTTGCATTTTCCCTCATGCTAGTGCAGAAAACATGACTGTGGATCCGTGCAACCGTGAAGCATCAGTGCAGTAAATGCAGAGATGTGCTTTATGATCAAAGAACACATCACAGATCAAAAGCTACAGATCATGTTGAAAATGACCACTTACATAAAATGACCTCCACCAATATAAACTCTGTATTTATAACATAAATGTATATATTTATATTCCATAATATGTACTCACAATAGGCTCCAGACTTCACATAACTGTAGTCTAAAAAAATACTGTTTTGTTTGAACTCATGGTTGTAAAATATGGATAACTGGAATAAATTAACCTGGAAAATGACAATATTTGACCAAACCATGGGCATTGTTTTAGACTGCAAGGATGCATTGGCTTTTAAAATGAATGAGCAAATGATTTTTTATATACAAAATTACACAATAGAGATAATATTTAAAGACTTCATTTGCAAAAACAATGCAGTCGGGTTGTTTTGATTGAGTAATATTAACTAAAAAACTTTCATACAGTTATCTGTTTTTGCAAATAAACTCTTCATGTGTAATACATGTACCCATTCCTCCATTTTGTAAGAATTTTAATTGATATTTGGATAAATATAGGTAAAATGTGTACAGCATTATCATATAGTAATAGTTTCAAAAACAGATGTGCATTTGTATAACATACTGTAGAGTATTCATGTAATTTCAGACATTTGTGAACCTGCCTGTGAAAACTCTACATGAAAAAATTTGACATAATATAAAGAAGATTATGTGAAAATATAATCTTGATATCTTTAATATTTACTGAGTAAAGCCATGTCAAAATTAAAATCATAGTGAAATAAATGATTAAAAACTCAAACTTTGATGCTCATTATATCAGAATAAGATGATGAAACTTAAACCTGGATTTCAGTCACAAATCTTATTTGCTGTTATTAAATGTGTCAGCATTACATTGTCCACTCTCCATATTAATGTTTAAAAACTATATTCCATTTAACCATTTTGCATTGGAAATTGATGGATTTGTTGCTCCAGCCCAAATTTCGACCAATGAAAGTGCTTATTCATGTTATTCATGTTACGTTTGGCATATTTGCCTGCATTGCATCGCATCGCATCTTTAATTTGAACTTTTTTTAATTCAATAAATATATTTCTTTTGCACTTTTTTAGCAGTACAGCCTCATTAAACTCATTGAAGCCATTACCTTTTCTTTCTTCTGGTGTGTGAGCAGCAGAGGCCGGTCAAGCAGTCTTTGAGTAAGTCCATGTGTAGAGAGGTGTTCTGGAAATGCCTGCTGCTCTCCCTGCTCATGTACGGCTGCGTCGGGGCCATGGTCTGGTGCCACGTCACCCGGGTCACCCGCTCCACCATCATGACGCCCGTGACGTACTACGACAGCCCCTGCTCGGACGGCTACATCTACATCCCGCTGGCCTTCCTCGTCATGCTTTACATCGTGTACCTGGTGGAGTGTTGGCACTGCCACGCCAGAAACGAGCTCCAGTACAAGGTGCACGTGGAGGGAATCTACGAAAGGGTGCAGAGGATGCAGCGGGCCAAGCCGTGCATCTGGTGGAAGGCCATCAGCTACCACTATGTGCGTCGGACGCGGCAGGTGACGCGCTACCGCAACGGGGACGCCTACACCACCACGCAGGTGTACCACGAGAGAGTGAACACGCACGTGGCCGAGGCCGAGTTCGACTACGGCCACTGCGGCGTCAAGGACGTCTCCAAGCAGCTGGCGGCTCTGGAGAAGTCCACCATCACCAAACTGAGGTTCACCAAGTGCTTTAGCTTCGCCAACGTGGAGTCGGAAAATTCCTACTTGACCCAGCGGGCGAGGTTCTTCACGGATAACGAAGGGCTGGACGACTACATGGAGGCCCGAGAGGGGATGCACCTGAAAAACGTGGACTTCAGAGAGTACATGATCGCCTTTTCCGACCCGGACCACCACCCCTGGTACGTCTCCAACCGCGTCTTCTGGACGACCGCCTTCCTCACGCTGTCATGGCCCTTGCGGGTGCTGACGGAGTACCGCACGGCCTACGTGCACTACCGCGTGGAGAAGCTCTTTGGCGCCGACTACGTCCCGGCGACGCCGTGCGACGAGACACCCTACTGCAGACGCATCCCCCGGGTCAACACCATAGACAGCACCGAACTGGAGTGGCACATTCGCTCCAACCAGCAGCTGGTGCCCAGTTACTCTGAGGCGGGTCTGATGGACCTGGCCCAGCGCTCGGGAGGCGTCCGGCAGAACTGCGAGCGCTGCCACCGCGCCATCAGCAGCTCGTCCGTCTTCTCCCGCAGCGCCCTGAGCATCTGCAACGCCAGTCCGCGCGTCCCCTTCAGCGCAAGCCGCTTCTCCCTGGGCCGTCTGTACGGCTCGCGCCGCAGCTGCTTCTGGAGGAGCGGGAGCCTGGACGACCCCGAGAGCCCCGGCGAGAACACCCGCTGCCTGTCCGGACGAACCGCGGCCGAGGAGGACGACCCGCCGCCGTACCAGGATGCGCTTTACTTTCCGGTTCTCATCGTGCACTGTAGCGAGAGCTGCCCCAACCATCGCTCATTCCACCGGAACAGCTCGTGCGTGGAGACGTCTTTGTGACGGGTGAAACGTCCTGAAACATATTCTGTTACTCAGGAAGCACAATTGTGTCCTCACAGTTCACAAACAAATCCATTTATAGCAATAAAGGACACAAAGCGTCAATTAATAATCTTCATCGGATGGATGCACGGGATCGTTTGACGTCAAGAACAATGAAGCAAAAACCATTTTCTACAAACATTCAGACATTTTTCTTTTTATGGATAACGAATGTGTTCATCTGTGCATTTCATTGAAACCATGACATGAATTCATACACAGACAGTATAGAAGAAAAGTATTACAGGTGATTTGCACTTGTGATTTATTATCAGGCAAAACTGAATACTGTTATTATGTCTATAATGGCGATGTCCACAACAAATATCTCAAACCATTTAAAAACAAAACATATTACACATTTCAGGCTATGCAACTACGAATCTCTGGTATGTTATGCCTTTAAAAATGTATATAGCCTACCATTCAAGATGGAATGTATGACTGTTGACGCTTTTCTCTGTGTATGTAATGTACAAACTATTCAATGATGAATTATTTAGCGTGTTGTTCATGAACCGAGCTGATATTTAATGAATGTTATAGGGATATAGTGGCTAGGCAACTGCAATGAGCTCTTTAAATAGCATTAATGCCGTTTCTATTGTCCGGATCGATCAGATGAAAAGCGACATCACATTTCTTTATGCAGCTATAGATGATCTGTATCACTCACTCATCATATCAAAGGTGCAGAATACTTTGTGATAGGTTCATTATTACTGATAAGATGCTGGAGAGACGTACAGAACCTCAGAAACGCTCTTGAGCATTCCAAAGACATTTTGTCTGTATAGTTCGGTATATATATATACTGGGCAGTCGTGGCCCAGTGGTTAGAGAGTTGGACTCATGACCAGAAGGTTGCTGGTTTGATTTTCAGGGCTGGTGGGTAACGGCTGAGGTGCCCTTGAGCAAGACACCTAACCCCCACTTGCTTACTATACAAAAATGTACAAATGTATAGTACAATGTAATGTAAGTCGCTTTGGATAAAAGCGTCTTCCAAATGCATAAATGTAAATGTAATATATATATCTTTGGTCTGTTGCCTGTGACATCTGAAGGTTGCAAATGTATTTATCAACATTGTGTCCTTTCACTTTTATACTGCCTAGATCATGTATACCATAATCACAGACGCCTTTATGTAGCACACGTTAAACCAAACATGTTACAATAAACAGACGTAAACTCACCAAACAAACTGCTTGTGGATTCATACAGATTTTACGTGTGTAGAAACGTAAGATGGTCTTTCAGTACACAAGCCTGGAAACAAAATAAAAGCACATTTAGTTGTGTTTAACTACTTCAAGTTATTGCTGTTAAAAGGTTTGTGTCTGTGATATTTCATCAAAATATATAAACATCATGAAACAACTTTTATAAAACTAAATGTTTATCTTGACTCGCATTCTGGAGTAAAACCATCATCACATCAGTATGGATGAACGCTTTGTGTAAGTGCATTAACACAAACACGCCACTAGATGGCAGAAAAGCTCCAAACAACATTTATGTCCAGAACATTAACTAACATCAGTTTCATTTGTCAATTCTATAAATCAGACTCTATATAGACCAAAATATCTTATTTCATTAACAAAATCAAAATGAGAATAATAACCGGTAGTATTAGACGGCTCTACACAAAATATGACTAAAAGGAGATTCGGTACAGAAACATAAGTTTGGATAGTACATGTGTGTCTCTCTTCTGGGGTGTTTTGTAGTGAATTCAAAGGGAAAAACAACAGGAATAACTGGTTGTTGACTGAAGCACTAGATGGTTAAAAATGACTTGTGTACACACAGACGGTTGAGTGCAGATGTCATCTTTTGTGTGGTTTCAAAGTCTGGTGAACTATTGATTGACAATGACAGAAGATAAATGTAAATAATGTTATTGTTATCAGGCAGGTCTCACCCTGGGTAAATATAGCTGTTTGCTATCTGCACACAGGGTCACACAGACTGTGGTGAGGGGTGAGGCGATCTATTATTAAAAACCAAGCAGATCATCATTACTGAGTATGTCTGAGTATGAGAGGACTAGTAACGTTCAGCTTACCTGACACTGACAAAACTTGTGAAAGATCCGAGCTAATTTCATTGATATTATTGTTTGTTTACCATGGCTAGTTTTGTTTACTATAGCCTAGTATGTGTTTGCTGTGTACCATAACTTCCCGTTATCGCGAGTGGACCGCTATTACGTCATGTTACGTAATTCATATTCATTAACTTCAGGCGTGTGCAGCACAGATACATAACAAGCGTTTCGTAAATAATAAACATTTTGCTCATTTGTCGATTTGTCATTATTTTACATAGATTTCATGACTTTAACAGCTTTTTAATGCTATGAATGGGTTTGGTCAGAGCCCTTAGTACCAGAGTCGCGTCATCTTAAATAGTTCCCGGAAGTTACTATGGAGCTGCAGCAAAACAGACCGATTGTGACGAACTTTTAATCAATTTAAAGACGTTAGTCATTTAAAAAATAAATAAATGAAAGAAATAAAGCATTTAAAGAGAAAAAATACCTTCCAGGAACTATTTGAAGGCTCCATGAATCACGTGACATGCGAAAAATGTGAACTTCCGTTGGCGCAACTGTGGGTTTAGTTAGACTAGGACAGGTAAGGGGCGGAGTCCCGGTGGCTGCACGCGCACAGTCGCGCTAAAGGGGCGGGGCTTGCGTCACCTACTGTAAAGTCAACGGAGAGGATATTCTGCTGTGTTTATTTTACAGTGTTTTATATTTCAAAGAACAGAGATGCAAAAATAGCTAGCTCGTTCTAAAGTAAATGTGCAGGTAAAACACGAAAAGTTGAAATAAAAACCTTGAATTTATTAGTGCAATTAATTGATGTGACATTTGACAAAATTGTAAGGCCACATTCTTTAAACAAAGTTCATTTTGAGTGTCATTCAAGCATCAGTTAACCTAAATTATGATTTTATTTGTAAGTCTAAACAGTATAAAATAAAACACTCACCTCCAAAATAACACATGAAATGTAGCCTACAAACAAAGTAGACTTTAAAAGCGAAATGTTTCAAGTATGACAAGACGCAAAAGTTAACAATGAAATATCAAAAACAGAATTGAGCAGTTTGTCCGGATCCCAGTTTGATGGATGAGTGACTCATGAGTACATGGTGAGATGCAGCCACTACAAACAAAAGCAGTCAACATTTATCATTTATATTCTTTTAAAACTATTATTGACAATGCTGATGATTTTAAAATAAATTATTACTTCATTTTCTTGCAGCATCATGCCTTTCCCACCATCAGCAAGTCTTTTGAAAGTTTCTGTAGATAATAAAATGAGGTGAAATATTAACCCTATCAATGATCATAAATCAATCGGACCTGCCAGCAATATAATGCAAAGGTTCAAACTGAATGTTATCTGCTTACTAACCCAAGATTAAATATGATATTAGTTATTGTTTTATAATGTAAAGCACTTCTGTAGGACAGTTAAGAGTTTATTCTGTTTATTGAGCTGAAATATCTCATGTGATGAAGAACTTGAGACTCACTTGACATGCTCTCCATGCGCAGAACAAGGAAAATATAGTTCTCCAGTGTAATCTGTCCATTAGAGTAACCGTATCGCATCGCCATGAGATTGAGCATACGGTCACTCAATCCAAACCCTTCAATGAACACAAATATGATTTATAAGAAAAACATCATTTCATCACATGTATGAGCATCAGCACTCACCTGCCGATTGAAGAGCATTCTGCAGTTTGTTCATTGGCAAATGGCCAGTGTTTGTGTCATCCATCTTACTAAAAATGTCCTGAGAGACCGATCAGAAAATAAACACATCAAGCAAAGGCTGTGAACAGAGGCAGTGTTAATGCTAAGAAGAAATGAGAGCCAAAACATCTTTACCTTTAGCATAACAACCCGTTTCCAGAGGCGAAGGAATTCAGATTCATTGAGTCGTCCGGTAACAGAGAGCTGCGTTGTTGTGTTAAAGTATAAACTCTTTAAAATAAATATAAAGTTCTTACCACATTCATGGTAAAGGATACATCCATTAGAGCCACCAGACTCTTACACAAATCCAAGCCGAATCCTTTAGTTAATGTTAATGAAGAAAACACACAAGACACAGAATTACAGGAGATGAAGCAGAAAAAGATTTGTTTTGAAAAAGACTTGAAATATTACTTGCGTGAAGATTTTCATTCAGTAGACATTGAAGTTGCTCTGAATCCACCTCTCTATACTTAAATAAACAAACAATGATGATATTTTTGTTGAATAATAGATAAACAACATAAACAGAACATGTACAAGCAGGGCAGAAATGAACTTCTTGATTTTGTATTTGTAGTGATTTGCCCTGAATCTGAATCACTTTTCTTTATAATGTAAAACTGTTGTACCTTATCTGCATACTTCTGAAAGAGTGGGAAGGATTCATCAACATCTCTAGTATTGATCTGTAATGTGATAAATGGAGTCGAGTCAATACTGAATTAACATAAAAACATAATAAATCAAAACAGTTGTGAGTACCTTTGTGCCCGTCAAGCCATATCCAGACATGTCTCTAAATACACACAGCAAAAAGAACGAAAAAAATAAAAGAGTACACTTCAAGTTATAGTAAATATAGTACAATACTATATAATATAAATATAAAATAAAACACTTTTATACTAATGTACTTAAGTCAAGTTTGAGTATATGAAGTATACTTCATACTTGCTTGCTGTTTTCAACAATTGTAAGTCGCTTTGGATAAAAGCGTCTGTCAAATTAATAACATTTACATTTATTCATTTGGCAGATGCTTTTATCCAAAGCGACTTACAATTGATGAAATATATATGTAAAAAAAAATCCTTTTTGCAGTAAGTATACTTATATCTATGTATAGCAGTAGTGTACTTGTAAATGTACTATTACAATAGTACCTCGAACTAAATAGGCCCCCTTTTTGTTTATAAAAGTGTGATTTTAAGTAACATTTTAGTGTAACAGTAGTAAACTTTGAGTAGTTTGAGTTTGCAACTGTTTTACGTTTGTACTGCAGCAACTTTTACTGATTTACAGTTTACTGATACTTTACTAGTTCAATACTGGAAGCACATTTATTAGTTTATGGAAGTACACTTTGAAGTATACTCTCAGTAATCTACTAGTTATTGTTAAGTGAATTTAACATCATAGTTCCTCTTGTATTTAAATAATATTACTGTTACTAAACAAACATAAGTCTGTCATAAGTATAGTATTTCAAACTATCATTAATTTTATGATTTAATAGGCCAAGTATACTTAGAAAAGTATACTTAATTTTTGTTGTATTTGTGAGAAATACATAAATAGTATACGTTCATATATTCAGTTTAAAGACTAATAATGCTGATGCTTACTTGATCCGTGCCTCTGTCTTTGAGTAGATGGACAGAATGAAGGATGAAGCTTCGTTGGGCTGAAACGTTGAGGGGACGATGATATAGTCGCCCGCTTTTAATCTAAAAAACTCAGTGACCTCTCGAGCATTGATGAAAGTTTTGATGTGTCCGACGGGACGGGCCGTCTTGAAGAATGTGGCAGGGAGTTTTTCCCTCAGGTCCTTTAACTGGTGAATAATAAAAAATGTGAATTAGTCTGTCCCTGCAAGCAAAAACAAGCCCAGCATTTACCAAAACGTACTGAAAACTTGAAATACTTACATGAGCTGGCACCTGAAAGAGTGAGAGACGACACATACAGCTGTTCAGAAACTAACCAGAAACCAAATAAAACGAATGAACTGATGCTCAGAGTTTGACCAACCTCATAAATGTTAAAGCCAATATATAAATGATTTGCTAAGTGTCTGTGTGCACGCAGAGGTTTCTGCAGAAGAGACACCAGGAGGTTTGGACTGTTTGTGTCTCTGGGCTCTTCTGGAGTCTTCTGAAGGGTCACACGATACTGGGGATTTTGGGGAAAAGTGTCTGTGAATGCAAAGAAGGTGAAAGTTGTATTGTTATGATGTGCAGGTTGTTATCCTGTCATTGGATTATTTCGCTTCATAAGGTATACCTGGGAAATTTGGACATCCTCCAGCTGTTGTTTCCATCACCCACTGGCCGCCGTGTACTTCAGTTCTCCATGAAGACGAATGAGATCCAGCGAGTATATTCATGTCTAAACAACATATATCCACTTCTGAAAAGTTCCTGCAGAAATCCTCCATAGACATCCTGCAGACACAAACACAGCTATCATATATGTGCAAGTGGAGTAGAAACACAGAAAAGTTTAAGGGACTGACCAGAATTCTCCGTTATCACGCACGGTGTTGTACTTTTGCTCTTCAGGACGTACAAGATTCCACAAAGGTGATCTAACAAAACCAGATTAAAATAATGTCAGGAAACATACAAGATATAATGTAAATCTCTTGAATCTGAATGACTCATTTATCATCTTTTTCTAGTCTGAGGAACCTTACAGAAAACCTCTTCTCTTCTGTCGCTTGTGTGAATGTTTAGATTTCTGTATAGTTTAAGAAAAAGTCTGACCTGTCGCTCCAGTCTCCATTCCACTCTCCACGACCCCAGGGGTTAAAGATTCTCACCAACTTCACCGGTCGACCTCGACACACAACCTGTGAGAGATCATCTGAATCATGATCCAACATTCCCTTAAAATGAAATACTCATCTGTACTGGCCAGTCATCTTTTCTACCTGTTTTATTGGTCTGAGAACAGCAATTTTTCATTTGTCAAAAGCTTGCGCATAAAAGTTGAGCTCCGGTCAGTTAAATGCGCAGTATATGAAACCCTTGTATGTATGACATGTTTGTTGAATATCTTCTCACCTCTGTGATGCCTGTGAGCGTGTAAGCGTGCATGTTCACCAGACCATTAGGCAACACAACATTTTGTATCACTGTCTGAAAAGAACAAACATTAAGACATCGGATGAATGTCATATCACAATGCAAAACTGTACAAATACAAATGGGTTGCTGATGTCATATGCCTCAAAATCTGTGTCTCACAATGTGTTTCATACTAATACTTGTGTTTTAATGCAGTATATTTGTGTGTAATATTAACCCCTCCAGGTGTGCTGCACCCCATCAAGGATTCTGATTGGCCGGCTCGTCTCATGAGCTCCCAGAGATTTTCTGATTCTTCACTCAGTTTGAAGGTGACGTGTGGTCCACCGGTGAAATCCTTCAAAGCCTCTGAGATGTTTCCTGAGTTCATGTCCATATAAGAGCCACAGACTCTAGAAGGATAAACACAATCCTCAACAAACACATCCTTAAATCTAGAAACATCCTGTTATGAAGAAAGAAACATACTTAGCGTAGGCTTTCTCTAACAGAGCAGGCCAGAATTCATTGGGTGTTTTGGACCGAACAAAGATGAGCTCTCCATTAATGGTCGGCAGTTTGTCATCAATAACAACATCAACCCATTTACCAAATCTCCAGAACTGGAAAACCATGGAAAGAGTTTGAATGTGTTAAAAAGTAGGAATGCACAGATATATTTTTTTCTGGTACTCGCTGATATCAATTCCTTTATTTGTATTTTTTTTTGGGGTGAGGTGGCAATTTTTCAAGCACAGCACAGTGAGACTAATAAAAATTGAATAACTTCATAATTACAACTTCACCTCAAACACTAAAATTTTATGTGCTTGTCACAAACTTTCAAAGCACAAATTTCAGTCAGTTATGTCACATGAGGTATCGTCTTTGGTCTCTGTTTACTTTTACGAGTACATGAGCTCAGCATCGAGCCCGATACTGATACTGGTATCGGTGCATCCCTAGTTAAAAGGACTAGTTTATTCATACTGGTTTAGAAAAGTGGTGAAGTGTTTACCCTGAAGTGAAATATTCCTGCATAATCCACAGAGAAGCATTGATCTGACTGTATGATCTGCTTCATTATTTCTCTCTCAAATGTCAAAGCTCCAACAGATGCCAGAAACCAGCAGTTACCTGACAAACACACACACATGTAATATGTTAAAAAAACATAAATGTAATGAGGTGTAGATAAAACATTCAACGAGTTAAGAATGAGGGTCTTTAAAATATAAGATGTGGAAAAAAGTTTTAAAAGTATATTACTTGAGTAAAAGTTTTATATTATTTTGGTATATTGCTAACATACATTTCTTTCATGAGGAAATAAAAGCTGAATATGAGGTCAGAAGCAGGGTGAAACCTCAAGAAGTAAAATGTTTGTTCTTCATCTGTTCTTCTTAATCTTTATTGCTTCATCCACCCAGAGGTGATAAAACAAATCTGCGCTCATGATTGGCTTGTTATACTTTCAGTTGAAATAATGATGTCAGTCATGTTCAGTATGACTCAAATGAGTGTTTACTGTATGTTTGTACACATTAAGACAATGACACACGGCTGGAGACGCACCTACATCACCCTGAAGAAAATCAAACCTTGACGTCTCCTCGACTATGTACAGAGGGTTTGACACCAGTTCCTGAAGAAAACAAACACTTGAACAAATTAATACCACACTAAACATCTAGTAGTGTACACTTCACTATCAAATAAAGATAAATCATATATACTTTTTTAATATATAATATATGCCTACTTACATCAACTGAAAATGTGCTTCAAGTATTAAACTCAGTACACTATTAGTTCACTTTTAGTTGCAATGTAGCTGTAAACTAGTATATACTCAGAGTTTAGTGTTATACTTAATGTACTTAGAAGCAGAGGTGGACATTACTTCATTATTTTTAAATATCTGTACTTTATGAGAGTTTTTACTTCGGAAACATTTTCATTCACTATACACTACAAAGCATATATCTTACTTTTTACTACTACATTTTATAAATAAATTTTGTATTTTACACTTTGATACTCGAGCACAAGCTCAAATCTGTATACTTCTGTATCATTTACTTTTAAAAGTGGACTAGATTCAATAATAAATGTTAAAACGTATCTATAAAATGTAGTTAAAGTATGACATATGCTTTATAGTGTAGTGAAGTATTTTATCCTCAAAGTAAAACCACTCTCATAAACTACAGATACTTGACAAATGTACTTGAGTAAAAGTAAAAATACTTAAGTACTCTTCATCTCTGCTTGTAGCAGAACACTTTTAAAAACTAAAGCATAGTCCAGTTTAGTCTTGAGTAATACTGAAATACTTACAAGTTTACTAATTCATAGATATTAGTATACTTACTACAAGAAGTATATGTCAGATATACATTACATAAGTAAAGCTGGAGTCTTTTATAAAATGTTTACTAAACCAGTCTTAACACTAACAGGGCATCACAACAATGCAATGCATGTCTGTCTTCATATACATTTACATTTACATATAGTTAAGTGACTTATAAATACGGATTTAAATTTCACATAAGAGTGCAATAATAAACATCCCGTACCGCTGGTCTCCTCCACACGACTCTTCTCTCTTCCTCAGGCTTCAGAAGTCCCACACCGATGGATCTGATGTCCGGAGGGAATGAGCTATCCACAAATCTCAGTCTCTCTCTCAGACAATAATGCTTCAGATCATTGACATCTTGACCCAGGAACCTGTCTGGATTCGCGAGAGATCCTCGTCCATCCCTGAAATTCCTCTCTGACTCGATGTTTAAGCACACACCAGGCGGAGGCATTCTGACCTGAGATCTGTGCGTTTCAATGAGGAGTCAGTCACAGAAAACACTGAAATACAATATTCTAAACTTTATGCATCAACTTGTTTTTCTGGTTTATGTTATTTGACCCCCAGGAGGAAATCTGCAGTAAAGTATAGTATTTTATAGACGTTATACACATTATTAATGTAAACCACAGTATTCTATAGTATGAAGTATGGTAAAGTCAAACACTTAAACATTTACTGTGCTAATATACTACAGCACTTGTCATGTAGGAGATAAGAGAAATAAAATCTGTGTTTTATTTTTTTTCCTAAACACAAAAGAGACAGACATGAGTAAGAGTTACTGTACCTGTTCTCTGCGTGTCTGTGGATTTTTGTGTCCTACAGCAAAGCAGACGACAGAATAAGAGAGAAAGACGATACAGGACACAGTCAAAGCTTTAAAGCTCCACCCATCTCACTCAGGTAAGATGAAGCCTCACGTTTGTTTGGTCAATATTTGCATGAAACACAATGTAGGTCAAAGAATGACCAGACTTTTGACATCACATGATGGATGTCACATGTTACCTCATAAAAAAAGAGAAGAGAAGCTAAAAGCTTTGACAGATATGAAAACACGATTTAAAGTTCAATAATGAACTATTTTTCTGTCTGGATGTGACAACAGATGAGAATGAACTGAAACAGAAACTGTGAAGTCTGAATAGAAACCCTCAGAATATATCAGTTGATGCAAAACACACAAGCACACACGCACGAACACACACACACACACACACACACACACACACACACACACACACACACACACACACACACACACACACACACACACAACCTTAACAGTTCATACAGAGAATAAATGTGGAGATTAGATGCAGGATCAGCAGAAGGTGGTCAGTAGGTGGCGCTGTGCACAAACACATACAAGAAAACTGACTGAATCTAAAATGAACATCGTCACAATACGCACGCACGCACGCACGCACACACACACACACACACACACACACGGGTTATTGTGGTGATCTCTGTTTGAGAATATTGAGAATAATTCATCATTTGTAATGAACATCATGACAGATTTACAGCTTGACCTCTTTAATAACTGAAGCTGTACATGAACTCCCTGAAGTTCTCTGCAGTATGTAGGTTACTTATCACTTTATATTTTTATTATTAGTCATTATCAAACAAGAGATCAACTGTTTTAATACATGAACAGAGGAAGTGCAATATGTCACATCATGTTAATGTTTTATATACTGTGTCATATACTGCTGTCAGAATTTAATCTCACACACATACTCTTCTATGCCATCAATTATTACATGGATTTGTTTAAAATGTAATAGTCTAATATGATTTCCATGTGGGTAAGTATGTTTTCATGAGGAAAAGAAACATATTCGGCATCTCTGTTATTTAAATTACACATGTATATTTCTCTAAATACACAAATTAGAGCAACAATATTGTGATGCTGTTGCCATGTATCACTCCGGCAATAACTTGTTTACATGTGACACGTTCATTTCGTCATCTTTATTCTGTTCCTGGAGTCTTTTATTGAAAGTGTGTATTAATGTTTCCCGTGGAGAATCTCTAGTTCATCTCTTATTTCCCAACACTGCTGACCCTTCAGAATCTCCACACACACACCGCTACAGGAGTATACATCCCATCCCATCATGATGAAATGAGATGAAAGATAATAACACTGAATTGAATTGATTGAGCATGATAATGACCTTATTATCTTCAGGCTGTATTTAATGAAAACAGCAGGAGGCCACTAGAGGGAGACAAACCTCATGTCATATTTAAAGTGATAGTACGATCATTATTTACTCACTTTCATGTCAAACCTGTATGAGTTTCTTTCTTCTGCAGATCACAACAGAAGATATTTTAAAGAATGCTGGTCACCAAACAGCACTGAACCCCGTTGACTTCCATCGTATGAACACAAAACCACAACAGAAATAAAAAATGAGTTTACACTGAGATATTGAATAATCTGTTCTAGCTCTGTTTGTGAAAATCTGTCTCAACAACAGGTGCATTATATAAAGAAAAATATAGAAAGAAAACATGAAATAATGCACAATAAAATGCTGACTCTGACCTGCTTTCTGTGGTGTTTTTATACATTATACACACATCAGATGTGTTTCCTCTTTCTGCTGCTATTCTGGAAGATATATGTGGTCTTATGTAGAGCGATTTCCAATAAAGTCAGCTTTGTTCTGCACCATCTGCTCATGTCAAAATAAACACAAAGAGGTTTTTAACTGCTCTCAGCACACGCTTTAATGGCACCAGGAAAAATGGCAAACACAACAAAATCCAGCCCATAATTTGAAGAAGCAAATTAATTATGATTTTTCTCCTCTGATTTATTACAACATATTTTATCATGCCTGGCATGCAATATTGATAAAATGTAGAGTCGTCACCTCTGTTTTTGTCTATCAGCATATTATAGAGAAAAAGTGTGTGAAATCAGCAACATCACATCACATCTGAAATTGCATTATATATCAGGAAAAAACACAACAGAACAACACTCAAATAACTGTATAAAAACCTATGGACTTTCCATATGAGTGTGTGCGTGCGTGTGTGTAGCATCAGCAAATATGCATCTGTTTACTGTAAATATGAGGAGTTATGACTTTATCCTCTGGTTTACACTTTTTTCAATATGTCACACTTGACTGTTTAACCTCAAACCAGCTGCTGCTCATCTTACAGAAAATTATTCTAATGACACATTATACAATCCATTAAACATGTGATATTACACATATAGATCTATTTCTGCTGTCTTATGAATCAATATCATACCTATGACATCTATAGTCTATTGTTCTATAATCACTTTTTATATGCATTTAACCTTTTTTTTATTACGGTGTGTTTTACCGTTTTTAAATGTATGGTTTCATAGACAAAAAAAACAAATGTGGGAAATAATGAAGCGCTAGTTTATTTATTAAATACTTCATATACATGAATGAACTTTTTATTAAGTGTGTGTGTGCGTGTTTGCGTGCGTGCGTGTGCTGTGGTGTGCAGATGTTGTGCTGGGTCAGAAGATGTCAGCGCTCCAGCAGATTTCACACAAGATTAATGAACATTGATCTTCAGCTAAAGCACAAACCAGCAGCTACGTCTCATCAGACTGAGTTTTACAGCCCTGACCTGATAAACCTGCAAACACAAACATCCCATTAAACACCTGCAAACACACACATCTCCATCTCACAAAAACACATCTATTTGAACACCTGCAGGGTTATTTTCCACCCAAGCTCAGTCATTCAGTTAAATCAAACCACAAATTGTTTAAATATAACCCAATAATAGGTTAAAATACCCTGGATTTTGGGTTGACACAACTCATTATGGGTTATTTTCCAGATTCATCCCGGTTTGACTCTATAGGGTCGAAAATAACCCAACATTTTTGGGTACAAATGTACAGATCTCCTCAAACACAAATCTGTCTTCTACTGTATGTGTGCTGATGAAACTGAATCTGACACTAAAATAAATAAACAGCTTGTGTGAGTTTCCTGGAGTTTTCAAATGTGTTTTTAATGTTTGATGATTAGTGTAATACAGGACTATTGTAGTTTTGTGTCAGAAATGTTCAGAGAGAATTAAGTTCTGTCTCTTGTCTTGCAAAGCTTTTAAGACCAGTAGGTGGTGCTGTCATTAAACTTCTAGTCTAGTTGTGACAATGAAGGTTTTAAGTCTTTAACATGTAGTTTCATAAACAGGTCTAACATTATCAGATCAAATGTTTCACTGTGATACTCTGAGATGGTGATAAAAATTATCCCTGAGAATGCAGAGAACCTCAGATTTCATACACAACAGTTTGATAATGTGCTGTTGACTCCAGCAGAGCTGCTTCTATACTAAAGAAAGCCGGGGTCTGATCTCAGATCAGTGGATAGCCTGTGGGCAGCTTTCTCCAGACACTGATGCAATTTCTGCATCAATATTGCCAAGTCCAAAAAGAGGAAATCAATGCTACACTCCAAACATAAACCCAACCACAGCTGCTATACTTCACTTCAGATGAAATACACAACTACACAATCATGATACCGGAGAAATAATGCATCTGTGTGCATAAAAACAAACAAACAAACAAACAAACTTTTTCATTTATCACTCGCTGGACGCGCACGCACTCACACACACACACGGACGCGCACGCACGCACTCACACACACACACACACACACACACACGGACGCGCGCACACGCACGCACTCACACACACACTCACACGCACACACTCACACGCACACACGGACGCGCACACACGCACTCACACACAGACGCGCACGCACACACACACGGACGCGCGCACACGCACTCACACACACAGACGCGCACACATGCACGCACACACACACTTCTCCATATGGGTCGCCTGCTGTTCAGCTTACAACCATCACAAACACAATCAGTGATTAATAATCAACATCAACAGTTATATATCAACCCAAACAAGACAAGAAAAATATATAGAACAAAGATAAGTATTTTATAGACACAAGATGATAATATTCATGACAATAAACCACTTTTATCCAAAATTGTTATTTGAATTATTCTCTTTAAATTCAACACAAGCAATCCTACAGTGATGTAAATGAGGATTCACTGTTTAAAGATTGAGATGATGTTCTGCTCACCTGCGGCTCAGTCTGAATCCTGTGACTCACAGCTGGACGTCCTCTGTGTTTCCTCACATTCATTCAATCTCAGTGGAAATCCACTGCACGCTCTGGGTTTTACATCAATTACTTCCTCATGTTTGGGTTTAAGGCTTAACAGACATTTGGCGAACAGCTTTCAACACTAACATAAAAATGAAATGATCATGGTTGACATTAAACGACATTCACAATTGCTACTTTGATTTATATATATATTCATATCTGTTAATGTGTTTGTTTAATGGCTGGAAATTGTTATTAAACGTGACCTTTCTTCAGGTCGGAGACCTAAAAAAGCTCTGATATATTGTGGAAGTGTTAAGTTAATTGTGGAAGTTAAGCAGATTTACGTCCGTCATGTTGACAGGTGACCAGCTGCTCATCCAGAAATAGGATGCTGGCGTGATGTGCAGACGGGTGCGGAGGCTGAGAGGAATCTTGATCTGAAGAACGCTGTCACCTCGCTGACATCACCGCACACATCACAATTCATCAGTAACATAATTAATCATCCATCTAATAATGACACAGATCTCCAGCGGTGAAAACACACACACGACCACCTCACAACTGCCATCACTGCTTTATTTATGTGTCACGGACGCTGTATTTTTAGCTTTAAAACTACACATATGAGTGTCTAGTTGTATATTTACATTGATCTATTTTCATTTATTTTTATTCTAATTTAATTTTGATGATGTGGAAGAAAGAAACACGACGACATATAGCACGAAAATGTGCATTACTTCTTTGTGACCATAAAGAGATTCTGTCATCATTTCTTCTCTCTCTTGTGTGTTTGTAAATGTGCACGTGAGTGTTTCATCAGTTAAACACAACAGAAGATATTTAGAGAAATGTCTGTTTTGTGTTCATATAATGGAAAGTTCCGTGTTGTTTGATTATCAACATTCTTCAAAATATCTTCTGTTGTGTTCTGAAAAAGAAAGAAACTCATACAGGTTTGACACGAGGATGAACACATGACGACAGAATTTTTATTTCTGCGTGAAGTGTCCCTTTAACTCTTTTGTACAAAAGGTCAGATTTCTCTGATGGAGCAAGTAGACAATGACTTTAGTAAATGAATGATGTAGTGTCACCGTGTCTTTTTTATCTGCACATTTCAAAACCCTTTCACAAATAAAAAAACCAATCAATCTTAGTTAACATTTAAGGTGACAAATAACGCTTCATGCTAAAGGTCTGTTCTCTGTTTAGCACGTCACTTTGACCTTTCCGTCTATTGTTTTACTGTTTCCAGAGCGCTCTCTGTTCAAGAATAATAAAGCATGAGCTATGAGAAAACCATTACTTACGTTTACAACATCTGTCTGCAAATGTCAAACAACATTTATAGATTTCCTAAGATGATAAAAACATTTCTAGATTGCTAGAAATACTTTCTAAAATAAAAATTAGCAAAAGAACTTGTAGTAGGCTACTGAAATACATTCACACATTTTCTAGTTTGCATGAAGTAAGGATGTCAACATGTATTCTGATAGGTAGATGTGAGCGCTTCACACAGTTCATGGAAGTGAAATCTGTAGAATTGTAAAAGAGTCAAGAATTCATTAGCTGTGTCGGCGGTGTCTGTGAACCTTCAGCTAACCGAAGCGGTGAGATCAGATTATTATCAGACCTGCTGAAGCAGAACTTTACTTCTGAGTCTACGGTCTGAGACCTTCATTCTTCAGTATTACAAACTGTAAGCAGAAAGAAAAGGCCGCTGTGCTGTAAATCGTGACACCGGATGTGTTCATCTGATTTAAAGACAACGTGTGAATAATTTCCCATGACACTCGCTGATAATTCACCCGACAATAATCTTTTCATGTATTTGATATCAGAGACGGCACTGCTGAATGTTAATACCTGAATGTGCCCGAACTATTTCTAACACACACTCTACAGGTGCATTGTGGGATATTTAAATGTTTTGGGATGTTTATACCTAACTAAACTAACTAACTAACTGAATTAATACAACAGATTCTCCATCTGCACATGACAGTGTGTTGCCAAAGTATTTTAAAATAGGAAATATACTATCGTATTTACTACATTTTATCAGTTTGCTATAGTTAATACTATAATATACTATGGTGATTATATCATACTAATGTATACTACAATGTACTACCGTTTACTATAGTATTTTTTCATGTGGGTGAATTCGTGGGTCATCTTCATACGTTTTCTGCTTTCGCCTGAGTAATGTTAGATTTAGTGGTGGGGCTTTATTCTTTCTTTCTTCTAATAATCGTACACTTTTGTTGAACATCATCAAAAATCCCAACCTTGTAAAGTAGTCGTGTTCTCCGTGACAGCAGGAGCCCCAAGTCATGTGACTTCCACGCACTCCTCATCATTCTGAAGGATGACAACAAAACAAATCGAAGCAAACAGAACCAACTGATGGTGAGGCAAATGAAACCAGAATAGATGTTAGACAACATCACGTACCTTTCTCACACAAACACAGAAAGCGGTGAAGGCGTTCAGATGGAATGGAGTGAGTTTATCTGATGGATGAGAATTGAGAGGCAGATCGATAGAGATCACAGTCTAAATGAAGAGTGATTTTAATTGGCTTAGTGTTATTGACTCGTGTGCCCGTCTGCCGTGGATTTGACTCCAACATGAACTTCACATCCTCACTGGAGTTGAGCTTCTAGTCACCTCTTCATTAGACAGACCAGAGATTCAATGAGGAACGTCCAAAACAATTCACACAAGTGTCATTTATAGCCGAGACTCCCAAACCCTCCACAATGTTAAAGAGCATTATTTCTATCTGCCTTGCATCTCACAGATATTTTATAAAATAAACAAAAATTTGCTTTTTTACATTCATGGAACCTATAAGGATACATTTACAAAATAGACAGTTTGTGTGTTCCTTGGGAATCAAACCTGCACGGTCATATATGAGCAGATAAAAAATTGAATATATGAAGCTAATAAACCTTCAGCAGATATGCACATTTAACATTTTTAAAGGAATATTCTTCCAAATATTTTTTATAAATTTCAGTTAAATTTTAATAAAAAATAAAACAAGAATTCTAGTATTTGGTAGATTTCTAGCATTATTAAAGTTGTGACAGAGATGGATGATAAGATGACCATCACAACACAAGCAGAAGATATTTGAGTTAACTACAAATAATCATCAAGAGCAGAAGCTAAAAACACATAAACGCTTTAATGAGATTCCTGAAAATTCTAAAAAGGATGAAAATGACAGTCAATGTGAGCCACAGACAGTTAACGCATTCTTGAAAATGTGCCGATGAAAGCAGATTCACAGATTCAGGCGTCTTAAAGCTTGGCTTGTTATGGAAAAGAGGTGAGACGTGCCGAGAATGTAAATATATACAATAGATCAAGAATATTCAGAATCTCTATCCTACATGAGA
This sequence comes from Oreonectes daqikongensis, assembly GCA_026939265.1. NCBI lineage: Eukaryota > Metazoa > Chordata > Actinopteri > Cypriniformes > Nemacheilidae > Oreonectes > Oreonectes daqikongensis. The sequence continues at coordinate 1,852,372 of JAOTQM010000084.1, read as the reverse complement.
TGTTTCATGAACATTGATCAGTTGAGTTTGAAATCACCAGCAGGTTTTGTTCACGTTCACGTAACTCACTGAGATATTAATGGTTTATATTTAACAGACCAATGCTAAATATTGTTGTTCATTTGAAGACAGTCACCAAATGTGTTGAATGATTTATAGCGGACAATTAAATAAAGTAGCATTAAAATCACTTCAGATTTATATTAATGAAGGATGTAAGCGGTTATTGCTGATGCAAACTCTTGATAAATAATGAATAAGAACTCAGACTATAATAAAGCTTAAATACAGACCTGCAGTTACAGTGAGATACTGAAAACTCCAGCTCATTACAATCTGCTGTCATAACATGTCATCACACACACACGCACATGCACTGAACACACGCACGCACACACACTGAACACACGCACGCACGCACGCACGCACACACACACACACTGAACACACACACAGAACACGCGCGCGCGCGCGCACACACACACACACACACATACTAAACGCACGCACGCACACGCACGCACGCACGCACGCACGCACGCACGCACGCACACACACACACACACACACACACACACACACACACACACACTGAACACACACACACACACACACACACACATTTAACCGACTGAGAAACTATTGAGATCTTTTTTTGTAATGCAATTACAGGAAAGTGATTTCATACAGTTTTTCAAATCAAAAACTAAATCAAAAGACTTTGCAATTGGTATTATACATAAAGTCTCATCTGGATTTTTAGCGAGCGCCACAGAAATCGAGCAGTCTGAAGGTTTCTTTGTGTTTCTCCAGGGAACGGCTCTGCTGAGCACATTAAATGTAAATCCTAACACTTGTACGTCTCTTGAAGTCTTTAACACCTCCTGTAATTACACAGTGAAGAATCTGGTGCTGATGTCACATCTCTGTCAGCACGACCTGTTTCATCACAGCTGTTTCACAGAATAAACTCAAACTCATTCTGTGTGTGAGCTCTGTCCTCATGACACTAATCCTCACGTCTGTGATGATAAAGATGATAAAGATGTTTAATTTCAGTGTATATGTAAGACTGAGATGCATTATTAAAGGTGCTGGGCTGCGTGCTGACTGCGCCTGTGATCTGTCAGAATTAAACGCAGCGTTTGCATATTTCACAGCCGCTCATCTGCTTTGATCTGCTGTTGAGAGATCTCTAATACACATCTAATCTATTAAATCATTTCCAAAGGGAGACTTCTGCTTGAATTCCCTGCATCTCAGTTTTATCTCCTGAGATAAAAAGACACCAATAATCTCACACAAACTGTGCTTAAATTTGCTAAGATATCAAAATCCATCATCATATGCAGCCTTAACTTGTGCAGCGATTGGTCATGTGATTCAGTAGTTTTACATACTGCCTTGTCTTATAAACTATACTTTAATATAAAAACTAAAGAATCATTTAAACTATAAAAGCCTTGTTTAAAGTAGAGTTAAAAGTGAACTTTCTACAACTAAAAATGTGCTACAATTATTCAGTATAGAAAGTTTACTTGTACTAGTTGCAATACAAAAGAAAAATATATTTGTAAACGAGTTGTGTATTCAGTGGTTACTATTGTCAAAAAAAATACATTTATGAACTAAACGAGTGCCAATTTAAGCCAAAACAGTGTTAAACTAGTACATTAATATACTTATATATCTGTAAGTGTAATCCTAAATGATTGTCATTGTCTATTTTATTTTTCCTAAACAACTGTTAAAGATCTGATACAAAACTTCCATGGTTGGTATAAAAACAAGATGCAACTTACCAAGTTTTAGAACAAAGCTGATGTGTTGACAAGCCGCTGATAATCTTTGGGTTAAATGTGATGCTGAAATATCAGAATAAAAAGAAAAATATATCACATTTAACATATGCACACAGTTACAATACTTGTAAAAGGATTTCAAAATAAGTGTGAAGTATAAAGCGTGTTTCTGAAAGCGAATGTTGTGGCGGATGCTGTGGATAAACACAGACGGTTGTCAATACTTCACATAAAGAGATATTGACACGCTGAAGATTCAGAGGATAAGAGTGAAGTGTTGCCAGATCCTCTGATCTCTGAGCGAGACAGACCGTGTCTGATCTCATGTGGATAAAACCCTTGGAATTATCCTGAATCCTGTCGACATTTCTTATGTTTTGTGTTTTAATACCCAGAATCTTCAGATGTATGTGGGTTTGTGTTTCACTAATCCGCAAGTGTGACACATTCATGTTTTATATCTCCAGATCGCTCAACCACACACATTCAACATCAATCAATCAATTCCTAATGGATAAAACTTATACAAGTGATGAAAAGTTTTTAAAGAAGAATTACTATATTTAAAAAAATATGCCTTTATGGGTACATGCTTTAATAAAGTGAACAGTTTGACTGCAAGTAAAAGCGGACAGTTTTCTAATCCCATATGTTTTGTATTCTGTCCCTCATTAAATCATCATTTTCTCATGTGAGGGATTGATGGGAAAACATGGATCAATCTCTCTCCTGACAGTGAGTTCTGACCCGACAGACACACATACACGTTCTTGTCACATTCAACACTAATAAATATGAATGACACCAATGACAGACGTCTATGAAGAAAGCCTTCATCATAACACATCCATCCATAAATAAGTCTTCATTACAGATAAATTACTCAAGTGATGAGATCACATCTGTTGCTCTTCACCTCATGTTATTCTCAAGAACAGATGCTTTGAGATGAAGATGTTCCTGTAGCTGATAAAACATGACGTTTTCATTAAAGATTTCAACATGTTTGACTCTGAACTGCAGGAAATATCATTTGTCAGTAACTATCTCTCAATGGCCAAAACACAAAATAAACCAAATTAAAGACGAATTAATAGACGTTTCATCGTATGAACATCTGGTCTAAAGTTAACTTCCTGTCTGTGTTTGTTCATCAGTCTGGCTAGTGGCTAATAATAAACTATCTTTATTTTATTTTATTTAGTTTAATGTTTTATTGTATAATAATTGTATTAAATAACCAGTTTGTTCAATTTTATTGTATGATCATTTATTACATAATTAAATTGTTGAATGGGTCGTGTGACATTAAAGTTTAGCCTTAAGTTAAAAAACGGTTCTTCTTAAGTTCTTCTACTGGTAACCCAAAATAATACTGACTAGACATACTTTTAACTTACTAGCTTTTAATATCATTTACTTGTTATTTCTTTTGCTTGTTATCAGAAATAATCTGCAGGGACTTTATTCTTTGTGGACACGTGTACAGGAAGTTAAGTTTGGGTCACAAAAGCATGCGCAGTAACATTTGTTTATGTTGTTTCTTTGAAACCGTCTATAGCATTATTTATTTAATTTCAATAGACATAATACTAATAATATTCATTGTGTTATTGTGAATTTTTGGGCCACAACAATCGTGCAGTGAAGCTCATATATTGTGACGGTCTTATTGTAAATCCAAATCACAACTAATAATATAATTGTGTGTTTAGAATAAGAAACAAGCTTATCAACTTAATAAAAAGAAGAAGAAAACATGTTTGTTGTTAAAGTTGTGCAGTGTTTTAGTGAAAGTGTCAAATAAAGCAAACAGTTGTACAGAACGACGGCTGTAAAGAATAACATCAGCCAGGTTTTGTATTTGGAAACGTCTCTGGTTGCTTTTCACCGTTACAGCGAGGTCAGTGTTTTAATCTTTGGCCAAGTGAAAATTCTGCTGTATGTGTTAGAACTCGATCCCGCCCCTGAGCTGATGTTTAATGTCGCTGATGCCCTTTTCAACTCGGTCAGAAACACTTAGGATGAAAGGTGTAATCGCATCGCTCCGGGCCGCTTCAGAGTCCTGTTGTCTTTATTCTGCAAACACATGCAAACTTCTTTCTGCTGCGTGGGTGGACGCGCGCTCGGGCAGGTGAGTCCCACGGCTCCCGGCTGCGGATGGGAATTATGGGATTTTTATAAGGGGCGTGAAATTTGGCTGACCTGCGTTTCTAGATCAATCGGTGGCGTGATTAGAACAGCAAAACAGCGAGAGGCTTGACGTTCTGTCAGATTAATTGTTATAAATGTACCTGTGAAAGGAAGTTCGTATGAGACGGAGTAAGCAATAAAATTATGCGTGCTCGTGATTTTAGGCGGCCGAATGTTTCCTTCCCATTTCCATTTTTATTGTCGTCTTTTCCGAGCCGTTGCACACGCGATGCAACCAAAACCAATTCATTTCGTTTTTTATGCTAAACCTTCTATTAACATCCCACATAACAAATGACTGTCCGTTTAAAACACTGGACGTATATAAATCGAATGCGATCAGGGAAGTTATTTCATTTACATTAACTTCATGAAGCAGAAACCTGACTGTCATTGTGTTCTACAAACAACACATCCAATAATATTCTCTTAAAGAAACAGTACATGCTTCATTTACTCACCACCAGGTCCTTCCAAAACTGTATGATCCCAGAGGAGAATGTTATTTCTCAGATGCAGTTCTCCATTGTGTTCCATCTCAGATGTTTCTCCTAAAATTGGTTAGAAACAGAAAGAAATGAGAGTGAAACACATGAAGAGTCTGGAGGTGTAAATAAATGTAGATTGTAGAAGTCAAATCATCTGGATTTGATGAGAAATGTTTGTACTGAGATCTTCAATAATATTGACAAATCTGAGCTCAGTTTGAGAAACCTTAATGAAGACATTTGTGGGATTTCGGACTCTTAAGAGAAATATATGAGAAATATAGAGAAATATATGAGACGCACATGAGACTTAAGCAAAAGTTTCCATTTACTCTCCATTTATTCTTAAGGATGTCTATGAGAAATAACTGAGATATTAAAGAGATCTCATCTGTGATATTTCTTTCGTATGGGCTGTAATCTATCCTAGAGAGCACAATAAGAGATTTTAAAGAATCAAACATTTTTCATTCAGGTCAAACTGTACCACACGCTTCGAGTCTTGTACAGGAATGGAAGATGTTTCTAACACAACATTAGACGAGTGTCGAGCGGGTTTAAGGTTCTCATGTGCCCTCCAGAGAAATTCAAACCATTAAGAGCTTGACTTTACGAGCAAAGACTGCTGGGAAAGAGATTGTGTCTGAGAATGAATGTGTGTCACAATCTCCCTCACAGACTCGCTGTAGAATTATTAAAAGCGAGAGATTCGAGACCGTCTGAGACCCTCCCCCTCATAAGGGCCGCTGTCATAAACGCTTTTTGTCGTGAGGCGTACTGTAGCGGTCCTGAGACGGTTGCCAGGCAACCTGGTCTGCATTGAAATGCAAGAGAGAGGGAATCAGGGGATGCCACCTGCCTCGGGAGCATCATGTCGGGTGGTACGACTCCCCCTCACTACATCCCGGAGAAAGCGAGCGACACCAACAACAGAGGAATTCTCTCTCTCTCTCTCACTCTTCCTTCGTCTTTCTCTCAGGCACGTCATGTCCTAGTTTTCATAGTTTTTAACTACAGAGATCCAGAAGACGCAAAAGCTTTATGATTGAAGTTGAAAAAAGATCCTCTTGTTTTGTATTGGATCTCTGTTTAATTAGAAAAAAGACGGAGATAAAACTTGGCACGTGATCGCGCCCGCCCTCTCTCTTCACTCCTATGTTCTGTTCAATTTTGCGAGCAGAGGAGAGACGGAGCGTTTCGCACGAGGAACTTATGACAGCTGAACTCACACTCGAGTGAGATGAACGCAGGAGGGAAAACACAGGACTGCCAGGAGAATCGACAAACGTCAGACGGCTGGGAGCGCTCCGTGATTCTGGAATTCCCTCTGAGCTAAAGCTGAGATGTGGGGATACGACTTTCGTCTCAGATGCCAGGGATGCGTGCGTGTTTCAGAAAGACCAACACACTCAGCATGTTCATCCTGATGCTGTGCAAGGTAAGACAGATCCCGTCTGACAACCCCGAACCAGAAGAACCGGACTTCAGTCTGCAGAAGAAAAAATCATGGAAGAATATCGTATATAGAGCAACGAAATGTTATAGATTCTGCTGTGGCTTTCTGCCCCGCAACAAGATTAAAAATCTTGAGCTTAAGTTTCTTTAAGAGTAAACTTATTCAGTAGAGATGTATTTAGATAGAAGTAAAGATAATTGAATCTGTAATGCATTAAACACATTTGTCTTTATACTTTTACCAAAAAAAATTCTTATTCCATGTTTTTGTCTTGTACTAAATAATACATTTAATTCAGAAACAAAATGACATTAAGATGTTAAGTGTTGTTTTCTAAAAATGCATCCAAATGAAGTGAGAAACAAGAAGAAAGATCTGCCAAAGCGCTAAACAAGATGTAATGTGTGTCATTAAATGCATCTTAATTTAAGAATGAAAAAAATTGGATTGACAAAAATACTGAGAAAAGTACTTTTTGTCAGAAATATGAAGTACAGATCATGAATTCTTCAGGACACGTGTGGGTTGATATGGAGCCGCTGGATCTGTGGGTTGTTTACACGGAGGTGATCTGTTTGTTTGTATCGTGTGTTTGTGTATTTGAACTCCGTTTCACAACAACACAAAGCAACACTGGGTGTCACAACACATGAACATCTTCAGACATGTTTCTGGAATAACTCAAGTGGATTTACCATTCACATAATGTACAGCTGAGATCAGGTGTGATGTTTTTTTTTTTAACATCCCTATTACAAAAATAACAAACTGTGATTGGTCAACACGCACACCACAGAATACAGCATATATACAGCTTCTCTTTCATTGAACCGTTGATTATTAATTATTTTGATATATTGTACAATTTGTCAAAGTTTATGGTCAGTTACTCACTTTTTTCCTTTTTTAGTTGTAGAAATGCCCTTATGGTTGTTAATTCTAAAGTCTTGTTTGAGGGATTCGCTCGACTTCCCCGTGGTTCAGTGTTGTTGAACTGATGTCCCAGAGTTTGGCCGGCTCACGGTGGACTCGTCCCAACAGGCCCGCTGGTAAAGTGCTTCTGGACGTCCTCCAGTCACCGTCTGAGCCGAGAGCAGCTGCTGTTTCCAGTGAAGCCGCTTCCAACATCTCGTCCTGGCGTGTGTGACACTGGACAGCGTGTGTTTTATCAGAGCCGAGCAGTTGTGCACACACATGAGTGAATATTTAGTGTATGACAGGAGGGTTTAGTTCAAGGAAAGCCCTGTTCATAACACTCTCAGAGAAACACTCAAAAACAAAAGGTTTTAGGCAAAAACAATACATGGTCTTTCTTTTTTTCATTCTAAAATGCCATGCCAGCTTCTACAGATATCATCATGGCGAAAGCCAGGTTTAGTTTATTTGAAACAGGGTTGCCAGATCTGCATGACAAAACAAGCTCAACGACTCCATCACTAACACCAAAACTCAAATATACCACAACTATACCAAAAATTAATCTATTAAAAAACTGTTATGCCTTTCTTTAAAAAAAAAAAAATTCTGTTTTCAATCTTACCTTAAAAAAAACCACAGCAGATGAACAAATTCCTTTCACTTTTAACCTGCGGAATAAAAACAACACAGCATCAGTTCAAAAGAAAACCGAGCAATTGGCAACCCTGACTCAAAATAAAATTTTTTAGATTATTTTTCCTAAAAAAAAGGTTTCAAACTTTGGTTTGTTTCTTTGTCCTGGTTCACTTAACGTTCACACCTACAGATAAAGAACCTGAAGGCATCACACCTGATTGGTCAGCTTTAATGAGATTGTGACAAGAGGTCAGAAAATGTTGAAATTTCAGGGTTGCATCTTGTGACATCACTGTTTTTGTTCTTTTAGGTGTTTTTGTTGCATTAATATTTTAGTTGAACTGCACCAGTTCATCATCAGCACAAACAGAGCCATCGCATCAGAGGTTACTGCGATCGATTCAAACAGGTCAAGTGTAAACACACCCTGAAACTAAATGAACATTTACTGAAAACCTTTTCTAAAAAAATCAAGAGGTTTAACAGTGCAGTAAAATATGGATTATTAATGAATGCTCGTGATTTCTGAAGAGCAAACAGCTGGACAGAAATAAAAGATCTGGAAGATGGACATGAATGAGATGCATGTGATGACCGTTTCTCATTTACTGTTGAACTTCATTCTGCGTGACCTTAAACGTGCATATTTCTGTGGATTCACTAAAGAATTATTTAATTTGTCAAGTAACAAAACATTACTTAATATGGACAGTTTCTCAGGAGTAAAATCCTACCACTTAAGTTTCTTCCCAAGATTTCTTGACTAGGACCTATAAGAGAAAACACAGAGAATCATTTGGTGTTTAAAACATCTGTGAGAAACAGACTAACACATTAAAAGACAGATGATGCAGATGAACAAACCTGAAACACAAAAGAGATAAAGACACATTCAGCAGACCGACTGCATTTCTAAATGAAACAGACGATCAAATTAATCTAACATCCTAATAAACACAAGAATAAACAATCTCTCAGTCTACTTTTCATATTTTAAAACAGCCATTAATAATTTAAATGCCTAAACGCAAAACAAGAATCACAACTCCTTGAAACAAATTTATCTGAAGTTGAAGAAGATTTTACAGCAGTTAGTGTTTTATTCAGAGGACTATAGGAGTGAATGTATTTTTGATGACAAATCTCTTTTCCAGCCGTTAATAAATCATAACTCTGTAAAAGCTGAAGGAAAAACTGACCGAGCAATAAGATACAGATGAGGCGTTTGTTTATACACTACACGACTGCTGATCTTGATTTTTGGATTTTACAGTACACTGGTAATACTACGGTATTTATTAGTGTGTGTTGATGCATAAAGCATCTCACACAAAATGAGAATACTCTCAAATAAAGGCAACTTGGGAAGAGCTGTTACTGTTTTTATTTCTTATTTTAATGTTATTCTAAATCGTTACAGTAATGTTGATTTAAATTAAATCCGTCTCTGTTTTCCAGACTTCTCCCAGGAAAATGGTAAACACTGCTGTGAGTGAGGAGGAAAAGAGAATTCAAGACAAGGAAAGTAAAGAGGAATCCATCCTGGCCATGCTGGGGATTATCGGGACTATCCTGAATCTGATCGTCATCATCTTTGTGTACATCTACACAACCCTGTAACATGAACACAAACACTCACCATCCACAGACACACTGGACCTCTGAACTTCACTATGACACACGGAGAGATTTCAGGATGGATAAACAGGCCGGAGAGCACAGAGATGGGGATGTGTTTACTCATGGATCCGGAGACTGTCGGAGACACAGAGGATTTTTATAAACCGTACATATGCATGATAAACTCAACAGACTTCCGTCTTCATTCTCCAGCAAACACAACATCAGGACTGTTTCTTTGCATGCTGCCGTTCTAATTCAAACTCATCTTTAATGAAGAGATGACATTTCTTACAGACTCGAGAGATCTTCAGGCCTCAGAAATTAAAATGTTTCCGTTCACAGTACACATCTCTTTTCCATACTATAACATCTATAGACCTGAGCATTCATTCAGATCTTCATCGATTTTTCTTTTTAAAGTGACAGTTCACCCAAAAATAAAGTCTGTCATCATTTATTCTCTCATGTGCTTGTAAATGTGCCTCTTTCTTCAGTGGAACACAACAGAAGATATTTGGAGAAATGTGTCAGTGGTTTTGTGGAAGTCAATGGAGTTCAGTGTTGTTCGATTATCAACATTCTTCAAAATATCTTCTGTTGTGTTCTGAAGAAGAAAGAAACTCATACAGGTTTGACATGACAATGAATAAATAACCATTTTTATTTCAAGGTCGCTTTTAATACACACATACATCATTTATATAATCCTGTGTTTTGGCTCAAGTTTTATGTTGTAAAACTGAGTAGATGTGAGATTAAGAACAAAGTTTCAGCCTAGTTTAAAGTGTTTATTTGTACAATATTTACCTTCTATCTAAAAAGTTTGTTTAGTATCGTTTATGATATTTGTAGTCGTGTAAAATAGACCGACTGCTTCTTCTCAATGTTTACTTAGAGGTCTTAGAAAACAGACAGAATTTAACTTTATCATACAAACAAGCTGCATCGCCTTAAGAGACATGAAATACATTTTGCTACATAAAAAGGAAAAGTCCACAAAATTATGCAGAATTTCAGTAAATCTGCTCGATTTGTACTTTGTTATTTTCCTAAAGTCACTAACATTGATAAAAGCACAAGAGCTGCAGGAATATTAGCAGAAGAGATGAATATGAAATAACAATAACAGACATCCAGCTGTCAATGCATCAAGTGCCTGTTTTCTGCTAAAGAATCTTACAGTACATATAATCAAACGTTCTTAAACTTATGCATTGATTTCTGAACATCATGAGATGAGAATGTATTTAAATGGACATTTCTACTCTTTCATGTCTTTCTGCTTCTGCAAATCATGTCAAATCACTTTCATACTGGTTTATATATCTTTGCGGACAGAATGGTGAATATCACATGAATCCTCCTTTGTACAGGAAAAATCTTGACTAAAACTCTTTTTTATGTATTTGATCATGTAATATTGGTACTTCCTACTGATCATTTAGTAAAACTTGATACTTGAAACTAAAACCCGTGGAACTTTCTTGATAAAAATGTATTGACATGCTAACTTCTTGAAGAAAACCTGTCGTGGCCGTTCACACCTATGACAGTTTTACAAAGAGTTCAACACAGAAAAACTATATTGTTGGGATCACTTTCAAGGAAAATGCTAAAACAAAAATGTGAAAAAAACCGTGAAACTGCATAGAGTAAACTTACTTTGAAGTCAACGATTTCTGAGAGACATTGTTTAAAACTGAACACCAACACAAAATTGTGTAAAAAAGATGGATCCACACAACACCATGATGCTCTCATGGCCAATCAGTAAAACTTATACACTCATGATGGGGAGACGGTGAGGAAGTGATCACAGTTGCTTAGCAACAAGTAGTTTATGAGCAATTTCCAAATATTTAGTCCATGTCATTTTCCTACCAGGGAACAAACTTTCCTCCCAGAACCAAATGTTCATTATTTCTGTAAAACTGTGTCAGGATGAGTGAGACACTAAATGCATTAAACACAACACCCACATACATCCCTGTACGATATAAAACAGTCAATGTAAAATCAGATATAAAGAACAGACGACGCTTCATTGTATGCTGTTGGTTATGTGCACGTCAAAATAATTTCGGATTTAAAGTGAACTGGAAGAAAATCTTCTCAGAGAAAGAGAGAGGAAAACAGCTTAAGTCTTCCAGCGTGGAAGAATATGTCAAGCGAGTAACGTCATGTGAAGATTCACAGCTGCAGAAACTCAAATGAGCCCACAAGCATTTTTCTCTGCTTTTGTTTACCTGCAGATGCCACATAAACACACATAAAATACCTTCATTGTGAAGAAACCACAGGGGATTTATTAAGAAGTAAATAAATGAAGTTAGAGACTGAATATCTCACATCTACAGAAAATAACTTTCATTTGCAAGAACTTGATTCACTTTAGGACATTCAGGTCTTTACCAATTCTTATTTTGCTTCAGGGTAAACACGACCAGCGAAATTACAAAAAACTAAACGTCAGGTGTGACTGGATGATGGGTGTCAACCATGAAACATTAATAGATTTGATAAATGGTCAGACGTGGTTATTACCTGTGTAAAGTTGCCAGGGTGTTGCTGTGCAGTTGTTCTGAAGTGCAAAAAAAGAGAAAAGTGTCACATAAAATTACATTATGAGTTTAAAACTTTTCTGAAGTCATATTAAAAATCTCTGGTACTGTAGTGAAAACTCATCTCATCTCTTAACAAACGGGCCGGTTATGTCACACCTGTGAGGTGATGGAGCCGCTGGTTTCATCAGAAGGACATTACAGATCATCCAGGGATTCTGTCGGGCCGAGTTAGTCGAGTGAAAAGGTTTTGTGGAGAGTTGTGCATCTTACATAAATTTCATGGGCACTGCACACATTTCGTCCCTCGCAGAACTTCTTCAAGCGTCGAACAAAAAGATCTGATCTGTACCAGAGATGCTCATACACATGACGAATCCCAAATCCAACATAAACCTCAAGAAGATAAAACACAGAGGATCACAGAAATCTGAATAATAAGCAAGAAGATTGAAATGAAAAGCATAATTGACAAACCACTTTTTACTTTTCTTTCTTGAATATAAAATGATGATGTAAATGTGATATAAGATTTAAACATGATGCTCAGATCCATTAAAACTGAAGTCAAGTGACTTTGACTGAATGACAGTCAGCATCAGTTATGAAAAGTGTTGTCATAATCTTACGGAGCTCTTGACATCTGGACGGTGATGAATTATGTTAATATTTACTCACACATGAGCTCAATTCTCACCTGACATACATACAGTTTCTGGTACTAAATATTATATAAAATGTGATCAAATGACCAGTGCTGAATTTCCAGAACATGAATAAACATGAAACACTTTTTTACAAACAATAGAGCAACATGCATTCAAATATAATACTTACATAATGATAATAAGTTATTAGTGTTGTTGTGATGCGTGCCATAAATAAACATGACATCGACTCTGACTGTATGAAGTCAACAGGGAGAAAAGACCTCATATTGAACAGATCCTGCTCGTACATAAGTCACATCAGAGAAAAAGACGAGGACAAGACGGAAAATGTCTTACTTTCATGTGTCACTTTGATTTCACAGTCTTTTCTGTAAAAGCCAAGTTTTCACAGGCCGTGTTGTCGACGGTTTAAACACGTGTCTTATATGACAGCGCCTCCTGCTGGACGAACTCAATTCTGATCTCCTGTTTCAGCTTTTCAAAAGCGATCTCTTCTGAAATATATAAGAAATCTAAAGCATGAATCAATGAAATGTGCTCTTCGTTTCATGCATGTGTGCTCTTTTAAATATCGACTAAATATTCAAAAATATAATGGGTAGCCTACTTGAATGAAGCAAGCAAGACAACCTCTTATTTCACATACATAATGGATACTTGAGCTTAAAACTGAGTCTTAAAATGAGCAGAGATGGATTCAAAATAACATGTATGTGTCATGTCAGATTTGGAGGAAGGAAACGCCAGTGTGAAGCATGTCGACATAAATAAACCGCAGCTGACCTCTAGTGGCAAATAACAGAACTGCTCTTTCGTCGCTTTCAGAAGATCTGTACGTTGACCTATGAACTTTAGTGTATCGCCTAAAAGTCTTAAGAAAAATGTGAATAGTTTTTGTTGCATTTGAGTAATATGAGAGTAAAATGTTTCATATTTAACCATGTTTTTCATTGTTTTAAATATAAAGCAGAACTTTAAACGAATCTTTTGGGATTCGAGATTAAGTTACCTAGAAACACTGTGCTTGGCTTTGGAAGCTCTCTTCGGCTTTCCCGTGTCTTGTTCGTGTAGCAGAATCAGCAGGGATTGTTTCACAAGTGATGTGATAGTCGTCATCTGTCCACATGCTTTATTCACCAGTGCAAGAAACACAAGAAGTGCATACAGAACAGAAGTTTCACAGCAGGCTGAGAGCTCGCACGCACGCACGCACGCACATCTCTCCTGGCATGACGCTCGCTGCATTAAACATGAAGACATCACAGATTGTCCTTTATTTGATGATGCAAGATGGATAGTCTAGGGATTATTTTGATGAATAAATGTGCAAGTGTTGTGGAATACATTTGCATCTAAATGAGAAACGGCTCAGAATCAGACATTCATAAATTTCCCTTTAAACACTAGATTTGACCCAAGAGCAAAGAGACAAAGGAACAGAATGAAAATGAATCTTCATTAGTTTTGATGTCTTCATATTGTAAAATTATACTGAATATTTCATTATTAGTCATGTGTGCTAGTGTGAGCAACACTATTAGGACCTACTGTTGCTCATATATTTATACTTTTTCCAAGTAGGCTATTTTAACTTTCATTCATCTTTCACTGTTTGTGCATGAAAATCATTCAGTGATTTTGGCCTCCACAAGAAATAGTCACTTTATAAACATCAGTTACGTGAGCAAACACATCATGACTTATAGAACAATGACACAATCTGCTACAAGAAATGTTGTTTATTGTAACGTTGTTTAGACTCGTGTCATCCTATTTGTACAGATGGAAATAAGAATTCTTTTCTACTTATTCAATGACTTCAAATTGAAACATTTACACTTTAGAATGTTATTAAAGCATCAGATATGTTTTTATAAATGATTAAAATAACATTAAATCTCAGTGTTTGGAGTGTAAGTCAAGTTATTATATGTTACTCTTGTCATTTCACATCAGCCGTTAGGCCACAGTAAACTAAAACTGAACGTCGAGTTGTAAGATGCCACAAAAACATGTTCATTTCTCTTGTAGTCAGCAGTGTGAAGTCAGATTCAGCTGCAAACCTTAAATGTGATGTGAAAGGTGCGGGTCACCCGGTGAGGATGTCATGTGTCCGGCGCTCTTGGGACTCAAACATCACAAAACTAGAGCCTCAAGATGAGACCGTGTTAGATCTTACACATGCAGGCTCCAGTGTTTTTATAATGTAATCATCTGTAAATCTGAGGAGAAATGTTTGAGTTCATATTGAGATCTTCAATAATATTGACTTTTGATTGCAGACGAAACTCTTCTGAAACTCTCATTTCTGACTCAGAAATCATTTGCATCTTCATCATCACTATTCTAATATTTGTATTCGTGAATCGTGATGCAAACTGATGTTATCAGGTTGAAGAAAATATAAGAAAATAATAACATATGAGATAACACGCAGTGTGTCTTTATTATTAACAATGAAATCATTGAGTCGTGAAATCAGCTCAATGTGTGAGTCAGGACGCGTCCGTCCGAGCGTGTCACCAGAGATACTTCATGAATTTCTGCATACGGTCAGAGAAGTGAGGAAATGCAGCAGATGTCAACAGAAAACTAGAGATTTATGACTTTATGAGCTGACGTCTCAACACGTGATGCTTTGTTTCAGAATTATGATAAATAGCACTGGAGAGCATCAGCGGTCAGAGGAGAGAGACGATAAACCTGCTGCGTTTGCTGAAGGAGAAACCCAAGAGACCGATCAAATGACCCCCGAACATCCCGGATCAGATGATCCCCGAACATCCCGGATCAGATGATCCCCGAACATCCCGGATCAAATGACCCCCGAACATCCCGGATCAGATGATCCCCGAACATCCCGGATCACATGACCCCCGAACATCCCGGATCAGATGATCCCCGAACATCCCGGATCAGATGATCCCCGAACATCCCGGATCAGATGACCTCCGAACATCCCGGATCAGATGATCCCCGAACATCCCGGATCAGATGATCCCCGAACATCCCGGATCAGATGACCTCCGAACATCCCGGATCAGATGACCTCCGAACATCCCGGATCAGATGACCCCCCCGAACATCCCGGATCAGATGACCCCCCGAACATCTCGGATCAGATGACCCCCCCGAACATCCCGGATCAGATGACCCCCCCGAACATCTCGGATCAGATGACCCCCCCGAACATCCCGGATCAGATGACCTCCGAACATCCCGGATCAGATGACCCCCCCGAACATCCCGGATCAGATGACCCCCCGAACATCTCGGATCAGATGACCCCCCCGAACATCCCGGATCAGATGACCCCCCCGAACATCTCGGATCAGATGACCCCCCCGAACATCCCAGATTTCTCTCAATGATTAACATGAGTGAGATTAAACACAGATCACATGTTTCTCCTGAGATGAGCGATGGTCAGATATGATCCGCACTAATATTCTTCAGCTCTTTCTATTCTTGCTGTAAGGCAAAGAACTCCTTTTCCAACTTTTCCATCTTGTGAGTTATGAAATCTCGACCTCTGAGCCTGTGGGTTGAAAGTAAAGTGCTGTAATAATCGTCTCTTTGAAGACTGCAGGGCTCTGATGACATCAGACATCTCAAGTAGTCTCGCATTAAAGTGCTCAGGAATAATGCGAGTCGCAGCCTTTGAGGCGTACGCCACATCTATCATACATGTAATACAGCACAGAGAGAGAGAGAGAGAGAGAGAGAGAGAGAGAGAGAGAGAGAGAGAGAGAGAGAGAGAGAGAGAGAGAGAGAGAGAGAGAGAGAGAGAGAGAGAGAGAGAGAGAGAGAGAGAGAGAGAGAGAGAGAGAGAGAGAGAGAGAGAGAGAGAGAGAGAGAGAGAGAGAGAGAGAGAGAGAGAGAGAGAGAGAGAGAGAGAGAGAGAGAGAGCGTCTCTCCTCACATCCTCAGCACTGGTGTCATGACCGTCTGTGCTGGTGCGTCTCTGTTCACTCGATCTTTGTTTTCTGTGTTGTAATGATGAATCTTTAGCGTTTAAGAATCTCTTGCGTTCCTCAGTGAGAATCTGAAGAAACACATCAGTTTATCATCATGGATCTGTCATTTATGGCTGCACAGGTAAGAGACGCTTCCATGTTTGCTTTTTATTCTTGTAGCCGTAGACTTCGAAACACATGCAACATGTGAGAGTTATAGATGTGATCAGACAGCATTCACAATATCTCACATTATAGATTTCTTCTCTACTCTTACTGTACACATTTGATCCAGAAGTGACTTACAGAGTATTCAAGCTATACATTTCAGCAGTATATGTCTTTATGTCTGGGATTGAACCCGTAACCCTAACCCACAATACAGGAACACAGAGCTACTGTTTTATTTCTTTCATTTTCTCTTCATTTATTCTCCTGAGATCATTAAAGAGCATTAAAACATTTTCATCTGGGTTTCATTCTGTGATATCATTTTCTATTTCACACAATATGATCATCTCACATTAACCTTCTTTACTGGCGCGTTTCATTCGTAAATAAAGCAGATCTTTAAAATAAAGAACGAGGTGATTTTTCATCAGGACACAAATCTGGAGCATTGATCCTATTTAAGACAGAAATGATGAACACGTCACTGAAGCAGAAAAGCAGACGTTTATACCCAGCATGCAGTGAGAGATGTTAGATGAGGGAAAGATGGATGGTGTCAGACGCGTGCGTCTCTGTGTTTGGATGAGCAGATATCAAATGATGACAGTCGGCTCCATTAACCTGCTGCACGAAATCTCTCAGGAAACACAAACTCCACATCAGACGTCTTGATAAGTTCACAGTAAATGTGTTGCGCACATGCTCAGTCCCGCATCTGCTGTCGCCATGGAAACAGATGCAAGTGAGCATCAGGTGCTGGATATAAGCAGAGGTTGGCGTGTATAAAATCGAATGAATTTTCTAGACATGAGAGGCTTCGGGGTATCAGTGTGGTGCCAGTGACCCCTGTGTGAGATGAATCTCTGTGTTGTGACGTGATGCAAGATTGTGTGGCCTTCTTCAGAGACAAAAGAAATCTCACGGGTTCCACTAAAGGTTACGTATAAACCTCAAAATAATCACAATTTTATTACCACTTACTTTGTTTATTCATGCAATCATTTTTTACATTTACATCTAGCAGACGCTTTTATTAGGAAGCAATTAAAATCAAATCGAATTATTGTACAGTGGTGATGTCACCGTATTATTTGTCTGTGTTGTGTTGTCTGTGTTGAAAGAGAGTGTTGTGATCTCTGACTGCCGTCTCACAGATCTTCAGTGTGTTTACACCTCAGGATGAATGTAAATAATGTGAGATTCTGTAACACGAACCAAACAACTTGAGTGTCTTTACAAATGTCAAACATATGAGCAGAGAAGTCTCCATTTGTTTTCTGTTCTAGGAGAGTTTATGTGTGATTTGTATTTTACAGATACTGACAGTGTTGGGTTTTCATTTAATATTTTATCATGGCACATTTGACTGAATCACCACATCTATATCACATTTATTGAAATAAAGATACTTAAAAGGTTTTTGCAGCGATGCCTTAGAAGAACCAGAAAGGTTCTTCAGATGTTAAAGGATCTTCTAAGGCATCATGAAGAGTGTGTGAAGTATTTTCTTGTCTAAATACTAAATGTTAATCTAAATGTCAGTGATGTTCTTCAGTGGTTGTGGAAATATGATGCAGACGTCGTCTCTGTGCTCATGTGTGTTCAGGGAAATATCACTTTAACCCTCAAGCTGTCTGTCGTCTTCTAGTGGAAGTCGGTCATTCAGTGGCTTAAGGTCTGTTTCCATCACTTTTCATCAAATATTCTTCTTCCCATCACAAACATTAAAAAGATTCAATGAAGATTCGCTGTTGATCAGATGAAGTCCAGCTTCACCTTCTCTCACAAACACAAGCGTGAAAATATGAACATTTCTTCTTGATTTATTCTCATCTGTGTCTCCGATATTTCTCCTGAGAAAAAGAGTTTCAGACGAGATGTCAACAATGTCTCAAACTGAGCTCAGATTTGTCTCGTCTGCTCAAACATTTCTCATGAAATCCAGATTATTTGACCTCTAGAATCTACACCTGCAGACTCTTCATGTGTTTCAACTATTACACTCATTAGGATAAATATGAGAAACATCTGAGACGAAGATGAGAAATCTCCCAGCAGGGTGAAACTCTTCACAGAGTGTTTGTGTTCGTGTTTACCCTGAAACTAAACACACACCTGATGTGATGTGAGACTACTGGAGGCGCTCGGGGCTTTAGAGAGCTCAAGATGTCAGAAGAACACATCCTTATGCTGGAGGCGTCTCTCTCTCTCTCTCTTTCTCACAAGAGAAACATCTAGTCAAATCTTACTTGTATTATTATATTCTGCAGCATACAGTGACCTTCTTGATTTCTGTCTTTATATAGAAATGATGAAATGAATCCGTCATTTGCTGTGATGTGTTTCCACTCGAGTAGCTTCACATTAGACAGAAGTGGGTCGATTGTGTCAGAAAACTCTATTAGCATTAAAATGAATAAGCTGAATGATGTTTGAGTTTAATTCACAGTGAAAGACACCGAACTTTCATATGACTGTAATTGTGAGGATTTTTTGAAATATAAGGTCTCCATGAGTTCAGACTGTTCTCTGCGTAAATAAAATATAGTTTGCTGTTGTCTTCTGTTAATAATGTATGATTCGGCTGAAAACACCTTGGTTTATCATATTTCATCAGCACGGCTGTTTGGTCATGTGCTGTGTTCTCTTGTGTCTGATGGTGTCCCACAATGCAATGCACTCAGTTTGAGCCTTCATATCCGCTGTATGAATCATATGGTTTAAATAAAAAACAAGCATTTACAGTAAAAGAGGGATGCCTGTCGTCTCATCTGTTGTGTTTCAGTTTCCTGTGATGAGCGGAGCGTTCATGGACACAGACGACTGCAGCACCGAACACTCTCTGTTTAACTCATCAGCCAGTGTGAACGGACCGCCCTCAGCATCAGCACCGGCACAACAGGACCACGAGCAGCGCTGGTCCAGTGATGCCGTCTGGCTGTGGATCGCCATCATCGCCACCATCGGGAACATCGTGGTGGTTGGAGTGGTTTATGCCTTTACTTTCTGATATCTGATGAAGGCTCGCACACAGGATTTACAGTGAGCACGTGTTCGCAGGAGAGCTTTGACATATTAAAGGAGACGTGCATCTTTTGTGGGCCGCGAGCATCAACAAACACATTGACTCCGCCCAGCTTGATGGAATACTTGATTTTCATTGGTCAATGGCTGCATCCTGTGCTGAAATATTTTGTTTGTCATTTTATTTTATATCACTCCATAATATCTTTCCTCTGACGTACAAAACAATTTACAGCATTATATAATGTCCATGTTTATTGAGTAAGTGAGATGCTTTGTGTTTTTATAGAACTTTACATTATTTATTTTATGGTTTGCATAATAATATAAGCTTGATAATCTGATAAATATACTATTAAATGTTTGGTACAATCATCATGAGATCTCTCTGTTTTTATTCATTTTGTTATTTTAAGTTTTCATGTACATTTTTGTTATAAATATTGTTATGTGCTTTCGTAATTTTATTCTTATCATTTTGCTAGGCTTATCGTTTTAATTGTATTTATTGCTTTTTCAGTGTTTTAGTTTAGTTTTATAATTTTAGTGCCTGAACTTATTTAGCTTCTAGATTTCATAGATTTTTCAAATAATATGTGTTTTTGTTTCAATTAACAGAAAGGTTTTAATAGTTTTAGCTTCCTGGAGTGTGAACTTGTTTTGATCACCTGTGGTCCAGTGGAAGCGGTTGCCATGGTGATTCATCCATTTTAATGAGCAGGTGATGTAGATATGAGGGTCACGGGAGGACGACTTTGACTCATTATTTAGAGACGTTGTGAAATCAAGGTGACACGACTACATCACGTCTTATTGTTGCCATGGGGACAAAGAAACTGGAACACTGGCAAGTCTGTCTGCCTCACTTGAAGAATTATTGGAAATTGGTTTAATTTTTTAATGTTTTAAGTGTACTTTCATTGTACTGAGCACATTCTATAGCACTTATCTGACGTAGGTCTCAGGGAGAGACTAGATTCTGCATTATACAGAACAATAATAAATGATAGATTATAGATTGATGGATTATTTTGTACAGATATAAATATTATTTAGTCATGAAAATCAATGTAAAGTTTGTATTACAGCAGAACAAAATAAAAACTATAAAACTCTTCATTTTTCCTTAAAGTTTAATTGTGGTTTTGTTGTTTTGAGAAAATTAATAATTACTTTCAATAGTTAATAAGCTGTACAATGTTATTTTCCTGTGTAGTGTTTCTCAATGATGCAAGATGATTTTCTGATGCTGATAGCTTTAAGACTTTAAATGGAGCTGGAATATCAACCTGAAATGAATGTGATATCTAGAGCTGGACTATTTCTTAATGCTAAGATCATGACACATTGTTTAATTCAACATGAAGAGAAATGAACAAGACAGTATAATTGTATCTTTCTTGAAGTTGGCGTGGGTCTAAATGATTGACAGGATCTCAGTGAACTTGATTGACTTTTGATATGTAAGCAGTTTGAATGAGTCCTGACTCCTGACTGACTGAAGTGCAGATCTGTGTCTGAATGTGTTACAGTCCTCTCTTAGATCAACACACACGTGCGTATGTGGACAAGCTTTCTATACATATGAATGACATATGAATATCACTATACAATAATCTATTATTCTGTGACAAAAAATGAAATGTGATAAAAATGATATCCAATCAAACAATACACACATTCATTCATTCTCTAAACATACAGTGTTAGGATCACAGCATGATCTGTTATAATCTGACACACCTGCCTTCAAAACACATCATTTCATTACATACAGTAGCAAACATCACCAGAAGATGGAGACAGAGAGAGACAGATGGAATGTTTCTTGTCGTTAGATTTTTCTTGCTTTATAATGCTTTGGCAATATTTTAAGTACGCACAATCATGCCAATAAAGCAGCTTTACATTAAATTAAATTGCAAGTTGCCATGAAAGAGAAATTATAAAGAGAAGACAGAGCTACATATTCACACCATCACAAAAGTTTTTTTTAAATAAGCAAAAAACGACAATTGAGGGCCACTGTACATCTTCAGTAAGACTTCTTTCATCAGTACACATACAGTATCCAGCAGAGGGCGCTAGTGTGTAAAGAAATATTTACTAATATTTACTGTACAAAATAAGAAGAGATTCTGAGAAAAAAAACAAAAAGACAATACAATACAATACACATGATGGCATAACTCAATAAACCCCTGAACATTGAGCTTGAATAAAATCCCTGCCTGATGAAGCAAGAGCTGAGATTTCATCATAACATCATCAGCTTTTCTGTTTATAAACACTCACATAACTGTGCGATGAGTGTGTGTGTGTGTGTGTGTGTGTGTGTGTGTGTGTGTGTGTGTGTGTGTGTGTGTGTGTGTGACATCAACACTGCAAAATGCTGGAAAACATTTGTGTTGAAAGGTACAGCAAACTGTGACAGTACTGTGGTACTGGAGGCGTTTACTATGGTACTGAATTGGTAACCGTTACATATTTAAATACTAATTTTTGATGAGTTGCTGTAATTTATAAAATAATTTTTATTTTGATGTTCATTTTGACCCAACAAAATGTTGGCTTGACATATTAAACACATAATTATTTTCAGTGATGACATTAAAAAAGTACTATAAGAATATCCAAAAAATTATGAATTATCATGGAACCATATTAAAATCAAACAATCTTGCTAATGCCACAAGACATTTGTAATATATAACATGTCAAAACAAGCATGATAGTTTTGTCAGCAGAATAGGTTTTATTTTAATGTATGAGTGAGATTCAGTGAAAAACTGTGTTCTTGTGTTTGTGGAGGGTTGAGGTGGGAATGGCAGAGGTCCACGGCTTAGAACTTTAAAAATATAAATATATTATAAAACCTGTCGTCCAGACTTTTGGTTTGTCACACCCACGATGATGAATGTTTGGCAGCAGTCTGTGGCTTTTGGCTGCTGAGTTAAATGTGGTACCGGTGGAAAATTACAGTAGTTATTGTGTCTCTTGTTTGGATTTCTGTGGTTCACATTAAAATTCAGCATGAATTTCAGCTCACGTTTGCATTTTTCTTTCACCTGGATTCTAGAAAAAAAGTGTTCAGCATCATTTCTGTTCATTGTGTACTGTAGCTGTTTTACAGTCACTGTTTATTTAAGTGTCTATTGTGTTAATATGAAGTAACTGTGAACGTTTGGTTCAAAAACTTTCCACAGCTGAAAACTCTTTATGTGTCTATTTTTAAAACCTCAATTCCACTTTAATGACGCTTTAAACATTTTTCCAGACTTAAAATCAACAAATGAAAATGTTCTTTTTATTTCAACATAGAAACAGTTTTACTCTGTCCTGTTTGTTTAAGATACGTCAAGTGTCTTTATCCATTAACCAAATCTATTGTGTGTGTTGACCGAACAGAACAAATAATCTGTGTTATGTTCATCATCACAAGGCAAATCTAATTTCAAATTTGACTCACTTTTTTATATATTTGGATCATTTGTCTGTGCTGAATTTGATTTACAAATGAATGCAATATTTAACATCTTATAACACATGTAAAATGAACGTAGATTGTATAGATATGGGTTAATATGATGAGATTTAAATATTAAAGGTGCTGGGTGTACGTTTTGAAATGAATGTTCAGGGAGGAAATTCCACAAGTGTTATGGTTTTTTCCTCTTTGCCCCCTTAAAGAAACACTCTTGGGTCGGGTTATGATGCCAACAGATACTTTATTAATAAACCAATATAGCTGAGCCCTCCATACAGATGAGCTCAACCCTTCACATAGAGTCTTTGCCTGCTTTATACGAGTCTTCTCACACACACACACACACACACACACACAACACACACACACACACACACACACAACACAAACACAACAAACAAAAAACTCACACACAAACACAAAAAAAAAAAAAAAAAAAACAAAAACAAAAAAAAAAAAAAACAACACAAAAAAAAAAAACAAAAAAACAAACAAACACAAAAACACAAAAACAACACACACACACAAAACACAAAACACACACAAAAAAACAAAAACAAAAAACAAACTCAAAAAAACAAAAAAAACAAATATAAAAAAAAAACAAAAACACTCAAAAAACATCTCACAAAACACAAAAAAAAAAAAAAAAAAAACACACACTCAAACTCACAAAAACAAACAAAAAAAAAAACAAAACACAAACACACACACAACAAACACACAAAAACAACAACAAAAAACACACACAACAACACACACAACACACACACTCTCTCACACACACACACACAAACACACAACACACACACAAACACACTCTCTCACACACAACCACAAAAAACACACAACACTCACACTCAACACACACACACTCTCACACACACAAACACACACACACACACACTCACACACACTCTCTCACACACACACACACAACACACACACTCACACTCACACTCACACTCACACAACACACTCTCACACACACACACACACACACACACCACACACACACACACACACACACACTCTCACACACACACACACACGCACACACACACACACTCACACACACTCTCTCACACACACACAACACAACACACACTCACACTCACACTCACACTCACACTCACACACACACACTCTCACACACACACACTCACACACTCACACACACACACACACACCACACACACACACACACACACTCACACACACACTCACACACACACACTCACACACACACACACACACACACACTCTCACACACACACACACACACACACACACACACACACACACACTCTCACACACACACACACACACACACACACACACTCACACACACACACACACTCACTCACACACACACACACACACACACACACACACACGTCAGATTGGATTATTGAGGATTCTAGGAGTTATAATTTAAAACAGATGTTCATCATTACCATGGCTTCACTAATGGGCAACAATACTAATATGATTGGAAACAGGAAACAGACATTCTTCATGGCCTCATGAGTAGACCTATAATAACAATAGAGATCTGCTTGCACAGTCAAATGTAGTCTTTAGAACTATAATGGTGACTTTTTTTAGTGCATGATTCCTGGATATTTTTGGTTAATAAAATCTTCTTCACAAGCGAGGGCCAGCGACACACAAGGCTCTATCCACAATGGTGCAGGTCTAAGTCTTAGGTGGAAGAAAAGAGCTGATGAGTATTTGTATTTGTGAAACAGAGAGAACGTGTTGAGATCTGTGGAGTTTAAGGTAATGGATGCACTGATATGTGAGGATCATACTGGATCCAGGCAGAAATGGGAAGCCAATGTTGAAGAATTGGCGTGATGTGTTCACTCTCACTAAGGCTGTTTTCATGCTGTGAGCGGAACGGAAGCCTGACTGGTGTATCTGGTTTTATGATCATACACAAATGGTGCACTTAATGGGACAGACTCAGTGATATGGGTGGCCAGTACTGTCATTGGGAAAGGGGGCTTACAAAGACAGCTCAGGAAGGGCCAGAGGGAACCGATCCAGATAACGGCCAGGACAACACCACGGCTACGGGCTTTTCAGAGATAACAGCAGCCAGGAGGACAGGTCTCATTTAAAACAGAAAAAAACATTTCTGACTCTTTTCTGGGGACACACGAGACAAATGTTTCCATTTAATCTCATTGATGTCTAAAAGAAATGATTGAGATATTAAACAGATCTCATCTGTCATTTTTCATAGTTAATTAGGTTAGCAGACACACATCACCACTATCAGTTTACTGGCCTGTTGTTTATTTAGGGAAACGTTCTGAAAGCCATTAAACTCGTGAATTTATATCTGAACCGCCTAAACACCAGCGGTTCAGATATAAAAACACATTTCATAATTTCTTCATCCTCATGTCACGTCAAACCTGTATGAGTTTCTTTCTTCTTCACAACACAACAGAAGATATTTTGAAGAATGTTGATAATCAAACAACACTGAACTCCATTGACTTCCATTGAATGAACACAAAACCACTGACACATTTCTCCAAATATCTTCTGTTGTGTTCCACTGAAGAAAGACTCACAACCACATGAGAGAAAAAATGATGTCAGAATTTGTAGTTTTGACTAAACTTTGTTGGCTAACATCCAATAGCGTTTCACATCTGCTAACTGTTGCATTTGTACAATAATTATTCCCAACAGATCAATAAAAGCTCTTTCAGTACAGTAAGTATTTCGGAAGTGCTTTGATTTTGTGCCGATGGAAACATGCTTCTGGTGGTCTCTGGATATCCCTCATCCTCAGTAAAGCTTTTGTCTCATCTACTTTGTTTCATTCCAGTATTAAAATAAAAAATGTCTTGAAATGTGAATGAAAAATCATTCATCTCATGCTCAAATCCCCTCAAATCAAAGGTGTGAGTTTTTCCATGTTAAGGTTTTTTCTGTTGCATACGAGTTCATAGAGACTCAACACAATATCTCATTAAACATCTGTCCCATTTCCATTTTGAACCCTTTATAGAAACCCCTACAAGATAAACTAGAAAAATCTCTACAGCAAATTCTCACATATCTGCTATCAAAACACATAATGATGTAAACAGCAGCTGGATTTCGAAACACTTTCAGAAGGTCATGAGATTGTATTATTTATATTATTATTATTATTATATATTATTATTATTATTTATAACCCACAAATAAACTGTCAGACATTAAAGAAAGTGAAGAAATGCAGTTAGTAATTCTCACATGTCTCTGAGAACACACATGAGTCAATGCATATAAATACAGTAAACATTTTTAAATCCAGATTAAAAACACACTTGTTTAGCTGTGCATTTACAACCTAATCAGTGGGCAGTCGTGGCCCAGTGGTTAGAGATTTGGACTCATGATCAGAAGGTTGCTGGTTTGATTCTCAGGGCTGGTGGGTAACGGCTGAGGTGCCCTTGAGCAAGACACCTAACCCCCACTTGCTTACTATACAAAATGTACAAATGTATAGTACAATGTAATGTAAGTCGCTTTGGATAAAAGCGTCTGCCAAATGCGTAAATGTAATCAATTTTATTTGTCTTTTAAATAATTTGCTTTTTAAAGATTTTGTTCTTTTTTTGCCTTCAAGCATTTTATGTAAAGCACTTTGAATTACCTTGTGTATGAAACATGCTATATAAATAAACTTGCCTTGCTGTTTCTGAACATTCCAATAAAAAATCTGGAGGAAAAGCGGAGGCAGGAGGGAGGAGATCAGGAGTCTCTCGCTTCAGAATGACATAAACCTTCAGTTCTCTCTCTCTCTTTCTCTCTCTCTCTTTAAAGAGACAGGCCGTGCCGAGCACTCACTAAAGCTCTGAACATCTGAAGCAGAAACAACATCTGGATTTGCTTTCAGAGGCTCCACGGTAAAAGAGGTACGTGCTTCACTCCCAAAGTCTCATTTTAAACAAAATCTTGAGGTGTATTCACTTCTGTGCTGCTTTAAATTCATTTGGCTTTAGAATAGATGAGAAGTTATGAAGAATGTGCTTTTTATATTTTAACTGGTGTCCATTGTAACCGAAGGAAAAGTAACATGTATAAAGTTTTAGTGTCGTTTTAAAGCTAAATATGAACTACAGAAATCAATAGAAAATACTGGTTACAACATAACAATTTGTTTTATATTTAATTAATATTTATATGAATATGTTATTGTATATTAATTGTATGAAGTGGAATGAAAACTACTGAGCAGTTATTGATTCTTTGTGAAGGTCTATCAGAAGTTAAGTTTGTTTATGTTAACAAGATACCATTAACATTTATTTTTAAGAGTAGCCCTAAAACTTGCCAGATCATCCAGACATGCTCCTCAAACCAAACTGGAAACATTCTCATATTATGCAACTCCATCAAACACTCATAAGATTTCACTTCTAGGAGTTTTCAGGAAAGACTTCAGAGTTAATTCACCTAAAAATGAAACATCTGCTATCCTTTACTCATCCTCGGGCTTTTCCTGTATGACTTCTGTGAATTCCAAACATTGCTGTTGAGTCGAATGTGTTGGAGATACAGACAGAAGTGTGTGTGGAAAGATTTCATTCATTCATGTTATCGCTGGTGGTAATAAATCAGACGAATTCTTCTTTTCACAGCAGAAACATGCGGCAAGAGACCACACCGTCCGTCTTCACTCCTCTTTCTCCGGCCATCTCCAGCAACCTGACCAATGACACCCAATGTCCACACTGGGAGATCTGGGACTGGTTATACATCATGCAGCCCACGTACATGTTCATCATATGTGTTCTGGGAATCCTGGGTAACGTCTTCGTCCTGCTGGTCTTCTGTCTTCATAAGAAAGCGTGCACGGTGGCGGAGGTGTATTTGGGAAATCTGGCCGCAGCGGATCTCCTGTTGGTCTCGTGTCTGCCCTTCTGGGCCGTAAACATAGCCAACGGCTTCCACTGGCCGTTCGGCTCGATCATGTGTCGTCTGGTCAACACGGGCATCAGAATGAACATGTTCAGCAGTATTTATTTACTGGTGCTGGTGAGCGGCGATCGGTACGTAGCGCTGGTCCACGCCATGTCCCGCGGGAGAATGAGACGGCCGCGGTACGCCAAACTCAGCTGCGCGGCCGTCTGGTGTCTGGGCTTGATCCTGAACATCCCGACGCTTCATTTCAGAGATACCCAACACATCCCTGAGCTCAACGTCACGGCTTGCATTCTGAAGTACCCGAGCACAGACGTGGGCCTTGCGTGTGACATCCTCCTCATCTTGCTGGGTTTCATCGTCCCGGTGTTGGTCATTTCATACTGCACGTGTAAGATCGTCCGAGCTCTCCACGCGCAGGTTATGGAGCGCTTCAATGCCGAGAACACCGAGCGCAAGGCCACGTTTCTGGTCCTGGTGGTGTTGACGGCGTTCCTGCTGTGTTGGGTGCCGTTCCATCTGGTGACCGTGTTGGATATTCTCCTGCGGCTCGGAGCTTTCGGTGGATGCCGCGTTGAAACGGTTGTGGACATCTCAAATCAGATATGCACGTATCTGGCTTTAAGCAATAGTGTGTTGAACCCCGTGCTGTATGTGATCGTGGGCAAGAACTTTAGGAAGAAGATTAAAGAGTTAACAAAACAACTCACAGAAAGAAAAAAAGACACAAGTGGATCTACAAGATCACAAACCACATCAACCATAAAGACCTTCACAACATTTTAAAATGTCATCGGACAAGATGGAGAAACGTTTAGAGGCACATGTTGATATTTGTGTGTTTGAGTTTTGGTGTGTTGATTTTTAAGATACAATTGAACAGGTTTTTTCAAGAATGTTAAACAGAAAACAAGATTCTGAACACCGTTTTCTCCTCTATTCAACTTTATGTCTTTTGATTCTGTAGCTTTAGTGAAGTCTCAATATTATCATACTGTGTATATATACTGACTGACTGACTGAATAAATGAATGAATGAGTAAAGTCAACAGACAAAAAAATTACCCATGATCTGCATGGACAAAATACAATTATAATCTTGTTTATTTATATAAATATTATTCTGTCTAGAGTTTTTTTTAAGACGGGTTAGACCTTTTCAGACACTCACTGGTTATGAGTTTTGTTTTGTTTCCTTAAATAATTTTTGTCATCAAATTCTGTTCTTCATTCATCTTTGTTAATCATTTTCAAAGATTAAATAAAAATCTATGCTATTTTTCATGATGATGGATTTATGTTTAACTTTAACAAGTTAAAATGGCTGTTGTTTTATAAAAGAAATGGTAATTGTGTCAATTGTCAGTGTTTTGCTGCTTTATCAGAATAATACATGCATACATACACTGCACCATAATACATGCTAAATAAATGTATAAAACATGATATTATCATTGCTTACATAAAATGATGGTGTATGCAGACCAGAGCTTTTTTCCAGAGGATGAAAATTGTTAGTTGGTGAAATGAAACAATGTGTCACAGTCTTTCCAGTATTGTGTGCTTATGAAACAGTTTTTCCAGCCGTATCTCTAAACCTGAATCCTCAATTCCTCCCAATCCAGACATATATGTTCCAAAACCATCAGTCTTAAAACACAAAAATACATTTCTGTAAGCATTTTTACACCACTCAAGTGTCTGAAATTCACTCTTTTATTAAGTCCATTTTTATATAAAGACACACATTATCATCATCTATTTACAGTATGTCAAATATCTTAATCATAAATGAATTTTAGGGTTGCAAAATATACAATCCCATTACCATGAAATATAAAAACAGCTGTAAATAAACACAATAAACATGCTCTATGATCACTGCCGTAGGTTTGATATGTAAATCTGATCTTAACGTCACTGCACAGACCTACAAAAATGAAACACATGAAACACAACAAATGTTAACATGACAGGTTAAATATCTGTAAGTGTTTATACGGAGCAGGTGTGTGTGTGTTATCAGTAAATGCATTTATCACATGAACTGTGAAGTCAAGCAGCGCTCGTCCATCTGCTCATTTCACCTTCACATCCATTAAACAACACGTGTTCATTGTGATAAAGTCTTTACATCTCGCTGCTTTCATCAGTCAAGGACCTAAAGAGGGTTTTTTATGATTTCACATCAATCACTGTCCCGTCAGCTGCTGTATGAGGAGGATATATATATATATATATATATATATAAGGTGAGCTCACACGGTGTCGCTTGCTCATTTGGACTAAAACTGTCCTTAAAAATAAACGATTGCTCGGGCTTAACCTCTACTGCTTAGTTTTATTAGCATTCGTGATGGTTTTCAACGACACGGCGCTCGAGCCGTCAGAGTGTGAGCAAACGGAGGCCTGGGATTGGTTGTATTCCATGCAGCCGGTCTACATGTCCGTCATCTGTGTTCTGGGTCTCATCGGCAATGCGTTCGTCCTCTGCGTCTTCTGCTTCCATCGGTGCACGTGCTCCGTGGCAGACATCTATCTGGGAAACCTAGCGGTGGCAGATTTCCTCCTGGCGTGCTGCCTGCCCTTCTGGGTCATCACGGTCACGCGCCGCTTCAACTGGACTTTCGGAGAGCCCATGTGCCGTTTGGTCAGCATCGTCATCGCCATGAATTACAACTGCAGCATCATGTTCCTCAGTCTGGTGAGTTTGGACCGTTACCTGGTGCTGACCCGACCCATGTCCGTGGCCCGGTTCCGTGCCGTCTGTCGAGTCAAGCTGGTGTGTCTGGGGATTTGGGTGGCATCTTTCCTCTTGAGTCTCCCGGCTCTGCTGTTCCGTTCGGTGAAGTTCTTCCCCGAGTTCGAGGCTGAAGCTTGTTTCATCGATTATCCTCACGACGCCTGGAGACTCCGCTACAACGTGACGGTGAGCGTGGTGGGATTTCTCATTCCTGTACCGCTGGTGTCTTTCTGCAGCTATCACATCATCCGGGTTCTGAAGGACACGCGGGTCAGGAGGAGTTCATCTTTCAGGAGCGAGCGGAGGGCAGCGCTTCTGGTCCTCGTGGTGTTGGCCGTGTTTATTCTGTGCTGGCTGCCGTATCATGTCTTCATCTTTCTGGACACGCTGTATTACTTCGGGATTGTGTGCGGTTGCGTGTGGATTCACGGTTTGGACATCGGCAACCAGCTGTCCACGTACATCGGTTACAGCAACAGCTCTCTGAATCCGTTCCTGTATGTGATAGTGGGGAAACACTTCAGACAAAGAGCTGAAAATGTGTTTGAGAGGATGATAAAGCGTCGAAACATCTCACCTGTGATGATCAACTCAAATGACCGGTGTACAGAGCTCACAAGACTCTGACGGCTCACGCTGACCTCTGCTGGTGAACACATCTCATTACAAGTCAATGCAAACGTCAAAACAGTCATTTGCAATACGCTTTGGAAAAATAAATCTTGCAAACACAATCAATGTACGAATGTATTATTCATTTAGTATCGAAGCTTTTTTTGTGCATTATTTGTGATCCGTTTCCTCATCTGTTGAAAATTACCTTCTGGCTTGTAAATTGTGTTTGATTCTCACAATTCATGTGTAAAATCTTCAACTTTTATTAAAGCAACATATGTGAACATAATTGCTAAAGCTGAATTTTTTGTTCATTTACATGTAAAAAGACACTTTCATCTAATGTGAACTAACAGTGTCTTTAAATAAAACACTTTGTAAGAAACAAAAGAGACGACATTTAACATCTAAATAAATGCAGTATAATGCACAGCGACGTCTAGAAGTCAAATCATACACCGAGACGTGAGCAGCTGAATATAAAGCTTCATTCGTCTCTGTTCAGAGGTTTATTCGAAGTATAAACAGATTGTAACTTACAGGCTGTGGGTGGAGAAATGTGTTCATGTAGACAGGACTGTTCTCTGTCCTCTGTTCTGGAGGATCTGTGTGCAAGAACACACAACGTTCTGAGGTGAGGAACATCACAAACGCTTCTAGAAAAACTGTAAAAGACTCGGGTCACAAGGTAAGAAATGTTTAATTCTTTTTACATTTTTAAAGGTTTAGACACTAATTCACTTTTCACACACGTGTCCTCATGCAGACAAGCAACACTGGAGCTTTTCACACAATCATCTTCACTTTCTGATTTTAAATATACATCATGGAACCATACAAAAAAATGATGATATGTATGTTTTAATCCTATTGGTTGAGCTGCCAACATGTGACCTGCTTTAACATGTTTTCTCTTAAGGTTCAGCTTTCTTGATTGTAATTGTATTTTACACTTTTAGTGACAAATCCATTCAAGAACGTCAAATCTTGAATAGCTTTAAATTCTATAAGTTGTATGTCAAATAAAAGCATTATTAAAAATTGTCATTGGTTTGCCATTAGAATTTCATGTTTTTATGAATCGTGACCCGAGTTTGGTTTTACAAACAAGCCTTAGCTTTAGCCAGAACTATGCCTTAGTTCAATTAAGATATTTAAGTCGATTAGCATCTTAGAAATAAACATTACTGGTGTGCATCTTAAGACAAAACAATGAAGATGTGTCAGGGCAAGTTTATTTTCATTTAAGTCTTAAACCTTGTCTGTGAAACCGGACATATGTTTTCCTATAAGAACGCACCTTCTTGAGTATAACATGAGTTGAACAGAATCTCTTTTGTCTTGAAGGATGCAGCCGGATCAGCTGGTGTTGTCTACGACACTTCAGCCGTCAGATACAAACACAACTCCATCATATATGGATTATTTCAACACAACAGAATGGCGTCTGGTGTACTCCATCATCCCGCCGTACATCTTCATCGTGTGTATAACGGGGATTCTGGGAAACACGTTTGTATTGCTGGTGTTCTCGCTGCAGAGGAGCCGATGGACCGTACCTGAGATCTACCTGGGTAACCTGGCGCTGGCCGACCTCGTGGTGCTCGTCTGTCTTCCGTTCTGGGCCATGAACATCCTCAACTACTACTTGTGGCCGTACGGAGAGTTCATGTGTAAGGTGCTCAACCTGTCGATCATCGTCAACATGTACACGAGCATCTACATGCTGGTGATGGTGAACGTGGACCGTTACCTCGCTCTCGTCTTGACCATGAAGGCCAGATGGCTCCGCCGCAAACGCTACGCCAAAGTCTTCTGCGTTTCTCTCTGGCTGTTCGGTTTGGGGATGGGCGTCCCGACCGGCGTTTTCCGAACCCTCGAAGGTATCCCGGGTCACCAGGCGGTCCACTGTATCCTCAATTACCCCACTTACTCCTGGAAGATCGCCCATCACATCCAGCTGAACGTGTTGGGATTCGCTTTACCTCTCCTGGTCATCACATTCTGCTGCGTTAATATCGTTTGTGCCCTGAAGCAACGTCAATACAGCGGATACTGGGAGGACAGAAACGATAAGAAAGCCACGATACTGGTGTGCACGGTCACGCTGCTGTTCCTCGTCTGCTGGGGTCCGCTTCACGTGGTCACGTTCATGGACATTCTCTGTGATTTTCAGATTCTGGATGAGGAGAAGTGGTTCCATGTGCTAGATATCGGAGCTCAGTTTTCCGTCTACGCGGCCTTGTCGAACAGCTGTCTGAATCCGGTGCTGTACGTTTGCTCGGGGAATTATTTCAGGAGAAAAGTGAGCAGCATCTACAACAGAAGAAAACAATCAAACGTGTCCGATGTTACTGCGATGCAGAGGACTGTTTTAACAACCCCGACCACCAGCAACCAAATCAAACCTGTGGTGTTAGATGAGAAAGATTAAACCAGACAAGATTCTTTAACAAATGTTGGGTTGATAAAACATGTGGTTGCGTAAAATATGATCAAACTCAACCACGGGTTTAAATTAACCTAGAAAATGGCCTAACCATGAGCTCAAACCACCGAGCTCATCATCACAGTAACCTGCTGAAATATTACATTGTGCCTTATATTGCCTTATAAGTCAATGGTGAAAATGATTAAAACAAAATTTGAATAGTTTAAATAAGCATTATCATGGTAAAACTTTACAATAAGTTTGTATTAGTTAATGCATTATCTCACATGAACAACAAATAACACATCTTCAGCTTTTATCAATCTTAGTTCACTGTAAAAAAAAATGGTTGATTCAACTTAAAAAATAAGTAACATGGCTGCCTTTAAATTTTGAATGAATTCGACTTGAAAATATTAGTTAACATAAAAGTTTGCATTAAATTCATTAGTTAACTAATCTTGTTTAAGTTAAATGAACTCAAATTTACTTATATAAAAGTGACTTATTTAAGTAAACCCCAAAAAACGAATGTTCACGAATCAAAACTTGTATCTATTAACATGCACCATGAATATAACATGAACAATTGTATTAACATTAACATTAACAAAAAAATCTACATTTCTCATTGTTAGGTCTTGTTAGTTAATGCATTTAATAATGTTAACAAATACAACCTTATTGTACGTGTTACCATTAACATTTATAATGCAAAAATATCACATTTTATATGTTAAGCAAATTCAGTAAATAATCATACACTTTAAAAAAAGGTAAAATGATTAAACTGCACATACATTACTACAGCTGTGCTTTAAATCCTAATGCCATGCCCTGCCGTATATACTACACTACATGGGCAGCTATCTAAGCTGAAATATTTTACCCATAAGGTCATTTCTTAGAAAGCACGCAGTCTAATGTTGCTGTATATTAAAGGTTTAGTGTGAAGTAAATCTGTCCTGTGCATACTGTACTCATGTTCTATCTCAAATCAGATTTATGTTTCGCTCTTCACTCTTTTTATAAATGTGGTTTATGTAAGACGGCTGGAATGGTACGAACACATCAGCCTCACTTTTCACGAAAAAAAGCAGCTCGATATACATTTTAACATGCTATACATATCTTACCTATAAAGTATTTGCCAGTAAAGTCAGGAGAGATTAAAAAAAGCCAAGATGCATTATATTCTCAGAATCAGTTCCTGCATCGCTCATCGTTACATTAATAAATAGTTCAACGGTGAGAAATGTCCTCATCTGAGTTTATTAAATATGTAAATATTAAAACAGCAGACAGGAGATTCTGACAGCTGTGCAGGATGTTTACAGATCCAAACCCATGAAAAGCTATGAGTAACATTGAACATGGTTTTGTGCTTTTGTTGTAAACTGTTGAATGTGCTCTCAGAAAGCTGTTGTTACGTTCTTAAGAATATCTGCTGAACTAAACCAAATATGGTAAAGAAAAGGTTTAAAGATAATATTTACTCCAAATCAGGCGTCCTGACAAGCGTCTTGTTTGTAGATGAAGCGAAGGGCTCATCCTTTCTAAAACACATCCAGCTTTGAATATCATCACGTCTATCATTACAAATAGTTTCCGTAACTCAATACAACAACTCGCAGCTCTTATTAACTGTGTCGTGTTTGAGAGAACACAGCAACACGATCTGTATCCTATAGCACAGCACGTCAGAAACAGGTACACAACTCCCTGTTATTACACACAAACAACTTTAATTCACTTCAGTGACATGAAGTTAATCTCAAACTATCCTGTAAAATAACACATGGTTTGTACCCAATTACAGACAATAAAATGAAAAAAGGGGCCCACGTACAAAAAACTACAAACCATCAACTAAAGAAAACTTCAGACTTTCTATAAAAAGTCTATCTGAAGTCTATCTAGGACACATACAACTTTACAAGCTCTCATGTTATGGAAAGAGAAGGTTAGTGAGCGTTCAATTCCAACACAATAAGTTGTAAATGTGTGAACCTAAAGAAACAGAAATAATGTTCATCTATAATGAGATGATAATGCAAACATCTGAATTCTCCAATCAGCATATATTTACACTAAACATGTATTAAAAGTATATGTACTTTTCTGAAGATGGTTAAGAGGGCAAAACTGATCAAATCTGATTTCAGACATGATGAGAACTGAAACACAAGAGGAACATACATATACATGAAACATTCCAGAGATCATCTAATATATCTTAGACATCTGTACTTCATCCAGATGTGTATACTGTACATACAGAAGCTGCCATGTCGGCACTTTATCAACCTTCATTATTCAACACTATTCAAATGAGATGAGTGCATAGCTGTATAATCTGTTTATGGTTAAAATCTTTAAGAAAAACCAAGACAACTACTCCAAATATTCAGTGTTGTGTTTGTGTTTCTGGCATGACGTGGTTTGTAGGGATTTTATGTGGCGGATGAGCAGAGACAGACACAGATGTTGTGACTGTTGTAAATTAAACATGGTGTCTAAATGCAATCATGTTCCATTATATGTTACAGACAAAAGTACTGAATATACAAAAATGTTTTCAAAAGTCATTAAACATTAAACATACACTAATCACTGAATTTTGCAATCATGTGAATTAGGAAACATAACATTTACCAAGGAAGCTAAAATTTATTAAACTAAAAAATGATTTTGTCTGTGCAAAGTGAAATAGATTGTCAGGACCGTTCCAGCACGCACGCACGCACGCACGCACACACGCACGCACGCACACACACACACGAAGGGACAATTTTGACAACAGCTCAAAACACAGATACACTGAGATCATTTAAAGTATAGGTGCTAGCAACACCAAGGTCATGGGTTCAATCCCAGGGATGGCACATACTTAGAAACAATCGTATAGTATAATTCAATGTAAGTCGCTTTGGAAAAAAGCATCTGCCAAATGTATAAATGTAAAATGTAAAGAAATAGCCAAAAATACATCAAAATTATCGACTTTTTTAAACTGTTAATACAAATGGCAACTAATCCATAAGTGAACATTACAGCATATAAACTACTTTAAGATGTAAGAAGCACTCCCAGTTTCAGTTTTTATTTATTTATTATAATCTTACATTTATAAAGATATTTGTTTAACATTTTAAATTGGTTACAAATATTGGTTTGGTTGTATTTTGTTCAATGAAGTGGTCCATATGCAAAGAATTAAACTTCGTTTGAACTTTTGAAGGTGTTTGAGGACAAACAACATTTCTTTTGTACAGTATCTCTGTGGCTTTTCTTCCTGGAACATCAACCACAGACTCCACCCACAAAAAAAACATGAGTTGTTCCTAAAACATCATTTGCATGTGGAAGTAAGTATTCAGAGACAGCAGGCATCAGAACAATGAGAGCTTCGAGTTTAAGATGGCCGACAACACCTCTTCAAACGGGACCAACTGCACACAAGACAACACGGTGGAGAGTAACATGTACCCCACGGTTTACTCTCTGTTCTTCATCGTTGGATTACCAGCAAACTGTCTGTCACTGTACGTGGCCTGGATGCTTATGAAGAGAGGCAATAATCTGGCGGTGTATCTCATCAATCTGTCTGTGGGAGATCTTCTCTACATCTTAACTTTACCCGTCTGGATCAGGATGGCACTCGGACACCCCGTGGACGACTGTCTGTGCAGCATCATTGCAATCGTCATGTACAACAGCTTCTACGTGGGTTCGGGCTTTCTGTGCTGTATTTCTATGGACAGATATTTAGCCATAGTGTTTCCTCTTCATTTCTCCAGGGTGAGAGAGGTGAAGACGGCGGTGCTGGTGAGCATCATCGTGTGGATGTTGGAGATTGTGGTTCACCTGAGTCTTCTGGCTTACACGGAGAAGATCCCAAGCTTCTGTAGCCGTCGCACGTGCGTGGCGCAGATGCCCATGGGCATCACCGACAGCCACGAGGCCATAATCCGAGCGGTCCTGGGGTTCCTGATTCCCGTCCTCATCATGACGTTCTGTTTTCTGGAGATTAACAGGGCGCTGAGGAAAAGCACGGCCACTGTTTTCAGTGAACGCAGGAAGATTTGTTGCCTTCTGTTTGCTCTCCTCTTCACTTATCTGGTGTCTTTTACGCCCTTCCAGATGGTGATGTTCATGCGGGCGCTGACGGAAAGCAGCTGCACTTCAAAACTTATGAGAGATCTTTACATGGTGTTTGTGGCAACAACAACAATCAACAGCGTTTTAGATCCCATCATTTACTGTCTTATAAGTGAAAGCGCCAAAACAGAATTGAAAAAACTTTTTCTGGACTGTGAGAGACAATTCAGCAGGATTTACTCGTCTGTAGTTAAACCACAGTAACAGTAGAAATGCAAATATATCATATATCATATATATATATATATATATAGTCTTGGTGTGTTGTTATCAGTGTGGATATGTATTTATATGAAATATGACATTTTTATATCTTAAGCAGCTTGACACTAGTTTGTAGGTGAATATACTTTGCAAGTCATGACAAAAATGAGAGAAATGTAAGACATTTTAGCATTATTTTCCATTAAAGTTGAACTCTCAATAACATGAACAACCAGTTGGTGGCGCTTGTCTAGGTCCACAGAGGAGTTTGCTTTTGCAAGATGTGTGTGTTTGGTGGCATTGTGTGTAGAGTTTAAAAAGTCATAGTTTTAAAAAATTGTGTTTAAGCAAGTAAAAAAACTGTAAATATATTTCTTGTGTGTGCGAGAACACAGTGGTCATAGAAAGCAGACTGTGATGACGGTACACTTTGATACTGAACGTACACACGCACGCATGGGTAGGATACAGTATGTCCACATTTCTGGCCTGTCGGTCTTCACTGTGGTTTCAAGACAAACATGAAGGAAGTGATGTCGCCCGCGCACACTTCCTCTCATCTGAAGCTTAAATGTGAAGAAGTTCATGTGACACTTTCAGAGTCTTTTTCAGTTTTTCGTGTACGACACACAGGATTCAGAATCATCTGCACTTATGGTGAGTTTAGATCTCATAAAATCCTCTCGTATGAACGAACACACTTTTTAAATGTTGTTTCTGGTTTAATTCTTGGAACTTTAAGTGGAAGTGTAGCTAATGTTTATTTCCTCATGTGTTGTTCCTTATTACTTCTCATAGACATCAGTGAGATAAATGAAGAGCAAACAAAAACATTTGCTTAAGTCTCATCTGTGTCTCAGATGTTTCTACTGAGAAAAAGAGTCCGAAATCTGTAAAAAATGTAATTCGAGTTTGAGAAGAGCAATCAAAAGTCCATATTATTGAAGATCTTAATATAAACTCAAACATTTCTTATCAGATTTACTCAAATCCAGATGATTTGACCTTTACAATCTAAATTCATTTACACCTCCAGACTCTTCATGTGTTTTAACTATTACACTCTTATTTGATTCTCTTTTTATTTCTCTTGAGAAGTTCTTAAGAAACATCTGAGAATAAATTGATAGTTGAACAGAGAACTCCATTAAATCTCCCGAGCTGAGCAATAACATGACAGTTCATTCATTTATATTAACATTTTCATTTCAGGGTGAATTATTCTATTAAGTCACCAGAACAATACCACAGCATATCATTTTAAAAATATTTTTTCCTAGCTGCCTCAAGATGAGCGTAACTCCTGTGGACTGGACGGCCTCTTACAGTCAGAATGATTCTGATGATTGTTATCCATCCACAAATCCAGAGAAGGAGCTGTTCGTGGGCCTTTACCTGGTGGTGATTCTGCTCGGCATCCCGTCCAACATCTTCTTTCTGTTCGTATCGTGTCAGCACATCCGTCAGAAGAATGAGTTGGGCGTCTATCTGTTTAATCTGGCTCTCTCTGACCTCATGTTCATCGCGTGTTTACCGGTGTGGCTTCAGTTCACGCTTCACGATCAATGGCTTCACGGTGAGATCACGTGCACCGTCTGCGTCTTTCTTCTCTTCACAAACTTCTACACGAGCGCCGTTTTTCTCAGCTGCATCGCTGTGGACCGCTACGTGGCCGTGGTCCACCCGCTCAAGTTTTGCACTTTTAGAAAACGCAAGACTGCGGTGACCGTCAGCATCGCCGCGTGGATATTTACAGTCGTTTTTAATGCCATCACCGTGATTCCGGACAGTATCTACGACAAAGAGAATCTGATCTGCTTGGATGTGTTTCCCTTGCCCAAAATGCACAGAAGGGTAAACATCGCTCGCTTTATCATCGGCTTTCTCATCCCCGCGATCATTGTGGGATTTTGCTGTTGGCGAATCTGCCTTGATGTGAGGAAAAACCGAACGCTCGGGTTGACAGAACGTCGGCGTGTGTTTAAGCTTTTAGGAAGCGTTCTGCTCACCTTGTACTGTTGCTTTGGGCCCGTTCACGTCATGATGGTTCTGAGGAGTCTACTAGACAATTGTCCACACCCCAACTGGCTCTTCATCGGCTACAAGCTCAGCATCATGATCGCAACGCTCAACTGTCTGGCCGACCCGCTGCTGTACTGCTTCACGAGTCGTGTGGGTCAGGCCAGCGCTTCCAACATTTTACTCATCCTGAGGAAAACATGCAAGAGAGCCATATTACAGCCAGATGAGCAAATCTCAGGAACGAGTAAATGTTAGAAAAGGTATAATAAAAGTCTTTAGAATACAGACAATATACACTCTACAATTACTTTGCTATTTATTTGTTTGCTCAACAGATTTCTATTACCTGTCCCCTCATTCATATGTAGCGCTTGATTCAGTTCAGTGAAGTAAACTGAATTAAAAAATGATTCACTGAATCGACTCCCTAAAAATGTTCATATTTATTGCTGATTGCTAAAGTGCATTCATTCAGAAACCTGATTAAAGTTTATCTTTGTAGTATCATTCTATTACGTTACATACATTTGTAACATCACTTTCAAACGGGTAGCTTGACTAAAATAGCTTCCAGCGTTATGAGTAATTTTTTATCTAAACCTCAACGTGCTTTCGAGAAACAGGACGTTTTCATCAGCACAGACAGAACAGAACAGGGCTAAGGTCATGCGTTCAGTTAAGATCATGCCACAGTTTAATTTGCATTGGCACATTTATAACAGACGGTCAGAATGACAAATATAGTCCATGCATAAGATGTTATCATTTAATTTGTGTATTTTTACACTTCCTGTCTATTATTTTGCACAAAAAAAAAATTGTGTTCTGTTTCATGCAAAACACAATGTTTTACAAAACTTGCTATATTTTAAAAGTCAACTGATATATAATAGATCAAGATGACAGTGGATGGGGATCTTTTTCCTGTAACCAACCACATAACAACCCACTGTGCACAAGGATTCTGGTGTTCATGCCAAATGAATAAATTTGGTAATTTAAATATTCTTTATTTGTGTACTGTATTCTTTATAAGTGTAGATCTTGATAAGACTCTTATTTGACATTTGTGAGCTGCAACTTACACAGCGATGTGCTGTAAATGACTCAACGGATGAGTCATATTTTTGTTGTGTGAGGTCAGAACATCAGCTACACTCAGAAGCTACAGGAAGATTTCATCATCAATTCCTATTTACCGGCTCCTGACAGCCTCATAAATCTAACACACGCACGCACGCACATGAAGAGACACTTTCATTGATGGAGTCCTGCTTAAAAACTCCTGCTATTTCTCTTTGATCATTCTGAAGGATCAAACCTTCGATTCTTGGTCTGGTTTGGGCCTTTGAGAATATTTCGATACAGTAATGCCCTTGTGCTGTCCTCAGTGAGGTTACAAACCTTGTACAGAATCAATAACACCCATCATTCAAACCCTAAATACATGTCAAGAGATAACTGCAGCGCTACTGTATTCTGTTTTGTAATGAACTGACTAGTTGCGAATAAGCATTCATGTCTAATCTTGTATAA
This sequence comes from Oreonectes daqikongensis, assembly GCA_026939265.1. Classification (NCBI taxonomy): domain Eukaryota; kingdom Metazoa; phylum Chordata; class Actinopteri; order Cypriniformes; family Nemacheilidae; genus Oreonectes; species Oreonectes daqikongensis. Next base: position 1,810,739 of record JAOTQM010000084.1, on the reverse strand, counting down.
ACCTGCCTTATTTTACAAATAGCTACATATTTAAATACATGTCACTTTACTTCATGCACAGTGTGTAAAGCACCTCCCTGCATTTGAAACACTTTTAGGGGTTAATTAACTATATGTCAGGATAAATGAAGAAAGTGTGTTTGTCTGTAAAAAAACTCACATGATGTTTTTATCATGAAAATGCTGCATGATGTGATTCTGTAAGAGAGTTTTCACTGAAAACAGTGTCAGACAGTCACAGAAAGATCATCTTATCAGATTTAGACATCAAGTCTCAAAACAAAACTAGTTTTCAGTGCTGTGGAAATAGATTACATGCTATCTGGGAAACAAATCTATATAAACCCTGCAGCTTAATGTTGAAAATAACCTGATTAAAAAAACAGTTACAAAACTGACAACCAAAAATGAAAGCGGAAAAGGAACTATACTCGCGCTGGTTTTTTGCAGCTCTGCAAGCATGCTGAAGTTAACAGGAAAAAGCTTAAAATAAAAGAATGGTGGAATATTAATATCCCTTGTGTTGAAAGTCAAGGGCAGTCAACTCTGTGATGTTTGTGGGTCAATGACGTGACGCTCATTTTGTTTGTTTGTGTCCCTGTGGCTTAATTACATTTAAAAGGGTTAAAATTTTACATTCTCTTTTCTGAGGACCAAGACTGAAATTCTGGTTATATTCTGGAATATTTCAGAGAATGAAAGCAGAAATGTCAATGTGGTGTAACCGTAAAAACTTGATACCGAAAATCCATTCTGTTTAAAAAAGGTGAAATTCGCAACTCATTGGAATGCTTGATTCTGATTGGCCAGTAGCGACATTTGCAGGTTCGTTATTCCCAGATAACAACCGCTCAAAACTAATAATACACGGTAACTAGGATGATGCAAATCATTTGGACAGGTACAGTTTACTATTACATAAGAAATAAATATAAATATGTCTTTTAATAACATAATATGACATTATATTTACAAATTATTAAACCAAATTGCCTGTTTGTGATATTTCTATATACCTTGTCACTATCAAACTTTTAAATCCGCATCTGATGTATCTAAATACACGTCACAGACTGTCAGTGGTAGTTTTATTTCCGCCTCTAGAGGTCGCTGTTTTACTCTATACTTCCTGCTTATCACAGAAGAGCTTTCCCTGCGTCTGGAACAAACGCAACCAGTAAAATCTATCGGTGGGGATTATTGTCTTTTTTTGTCACTGACCCTTGTAATTATGCTAATGCATACATGTTGCTTTGTATGAAGTCAACATTTCGATTTAATAAAAATATCTCTGAAAGGTTATCAAAGAGCATTTTCATATATAAAACTAAACCTTGATAATGATTTAATGTTGTCTTCCAGTTTATCTGGCTCATGTAAAGTCTGCTTCTCTCTCCAGTGCGTGTCAAACCTAAAATAAATTATGGTTTCCATGGGAACCTCTCCACAAAAATACTGTTCGTCTTTTATGTTTCAATGCTCACAAAACTCTTTCAGAATACAACAGAGTCAAAGTCATTCAAACGCTGATGGAAATCTGCTGAGTTTACATCAGTGTTACAGGGCAGCATGACCTCAGGTGAATCACTAAAACAGCTCGTGACCATCATTACAATTAAACTATAGAGATCTACACTGAATTATATAGACCACACAGCTATCAAAATAACTCACTTTAAAGCCAATAAAACCGCATCTACATCTTTGAAATCGGGCTGGTCAAACTGTTCCGCCATAAGAACAGAAATAAGAAAGTGACTGTAGAAGAGTTTAGCAAAAGCTAGAGCTCCTCATCCAAAAACCCAGAGAATGTGAACACACTGAATTGAGCTTGTGTATCTGGAACTGTGTGTTTCTGAATGTCAGGTTACAGTAAATTACTGAAGGGTCATTCCATATCAAATCAACCAAATTTGGATTATTTCCCCGGCTCGAATTTTTGATTTTTTTTCTTCTATTTTTACAGAAGCAAGACCAACATCAGTTGACATGAGAAATATGTGGTACTGGTACTTCATTTTTTTTTTAAAGACGAATGTATGAATGAAGATCAAATAATGTTGAAACTAGAAATGTATCTTTATTCCTTCTTTTTGGCACTGAGTTACTCTCAAAAATGATCGGTAGAGGCACATTCACTTGCTCTGAAAGTACTATGTACTGAATGTTCATTTGCACTACTGGACTATTTATACAAATACCACATCATTTGCACTCCAGTATGTACTGAATACTGCAATAACTCATCTACAGCACTGTTAACTTTAATAGCTGCTGTCCAAAATGTATTCCCACTTAATATTAATTTGCACTACTGTTCTGCTTAGTCTAATTTATTATTTGTACATATCCATCAGTAAATTTATGTTTATAGTAAATAGCCATTTGTATATAATGTTCATAGTACATACCCACTTGTAAATATTTTCATAATTTTGCTTTATTCTGTATTTATGCACAACTGTATATCCTGCACTTGCTTATTGCACTTCTGGTTAGACCTAAACTACATTTCGTTGCCTTGTACTTGTACATGTGTAATGACAAGAAAGTTGAATCTAATAGTTTATTTGTATATTCAATATTTATTTGAGTTATAGGGAAATTTGGATAAAGGGATGTTGTTAATTATGACCTGAGCACCGATGGTGTGAGGAATTGTTCTGATTGTTAAAATCTTCACAATTAATCACATTTTTCAGATCCTAAACATGCTTGAAAACCCAAGCATACATGTCGGAGGTGGTGAACACATCTGATATGGGTTTCAGAATAAAATGTGGCCCTCTATAGCGCCACCTACAACATTTCAATAAAGCAGCCCTTATGCTACATTTAATGTAAATGTATGAAATTTGGTAAGCTCAAATTTTAGCAAAAAAATTTTGTTTTTACCTCCCTCCACAAATTCATTTATTACCTAATAACTATTCATCTGTGGCATTTCATATTTTGTCTTTCATCACTACTAATGTTGCTCTCGCTTCTGTAAAAATTGAAAAAAAAATATAAATTCGAGCCGGGGACCTCTCTGGTTGAGTTGACACGGAATGACCCTGAAGCCTTTCAATGCAGTCAATTCATCTGCAGTGGTCATTTATTTTCATGAACACTATTACAGGAACTATGACACCACATTTAACATTCTGACCACCTGCTGTAAAAAAGAGCCAATAAAAACTCACCCATGACATAACTGGGGCTGAAGGCATGACCGGATGAACACACATGATCTATAACAGGCAGATTAAATCGAGGTTACTTTAACCTTGGACACGTCCACCTTCAGCTTTCAATACACGATTGACTGACTCTGACTTGTTCTTCCTCAGATAGCAATGCTGCATCTCTCATGAAAATTATATGGTTTTATTTTAGTAAAAGTAATCATGTTTTTATGACTGAAATATTTAAAAAAGCATGATTAGTATAGTTCAACCATGGTTAGTTTTCATAAGGGATAAGCACAGCTGTGTATAAAACAGCTCTCTGTAAGCGTATAGAACTGAATTTATCTTTTTCATTAACTAAACAACATCCGACTGTGAGACACAGCGATGTTTGCTCACACAGCGAGACATCTCACCTGAAGATCACAGAAAATATAACCGTTCTCACATTTCCTTCACAGTTGAGCCTGTTCGTCTTGTTTACAATACAGCAATCATTTTATCAGCTGAAAACATAATCCAACAGAGCACATGACATCAACATCATATAACATTTACATTTAGTTATTTAGCAGACGCTTTTATCTAAATCAACTTACAAATGAGACAAACAATAGAAGCAATCACATCAGCAAAAAAGGCAGAATGTACAAGAATGTATCATGTTAAACACGGTATTCTTAACTAGTTTTATTTTTCTTAATGTTTTTATAATTATGTTAATGGAAAGGACAGAACAGCAATAGAACAACATAGCAACGTCTTGGCAATCACAACCACCATATAAATATCAATGATATTATTTCTGTAACTTTACCTTATAATACTTTCTTCTTCATAATCCATTTCAGAAACCTTTGGGTTCACAAACTTTCTTGTCCATTAAATCCCCCAGTTTCAAAAATGAAAAAATTTACTTTACTTTTTGGTTGTATTTACAGTAAAACCATAAATTATGAAACTATAGTCTCATAAAATGATATTTGTAGTAAAATTGTGGTAATAGAAATAGTAAAAAAAACATACTTTAGTGGTTTGCCAACATTACTGTATGTGCAAATGCAGCATGTGCAACAAACCCGCGCGGAGGTGTTGTTGCTAAGGCGTTGCTATGCTGTTTTGCTAAAGCGTTGAAGACGGTTTGCTTGTATTTTGGTATTTCAGTAACGTTCTACATATACATAACAAACTCTCTGAAATCAGCTTCTGATGTGATCTAAACATTCATCATTTCAACAAATGTACCTTCACTCTGTTTACTCCAAGAATATCTTTACTTGAGTTTTGTATTTTGTGGTGGTGGTTCATGTGCTCAATCCCTCGATATTTACACCGCATTACATAAAGTTTTTCATACCATTATCCTCCATAACACTCATGTGGGACTTCGGAAAGTAATTTTTAAATAAAATATTGACTTGTTAAAAATATTATGTTCGTTGTTGTTTAGTGTGATGTAACAACGAACACGATTGGTCGGTGTGGTGTTGATCCCGCCCCCTTCATTATGATTGGACGACTGGGCAAAAGTGACAGTGATGAGTGCTGCGTACTGCGTGCGCTTTATCCGTATTATATTACATTTATGAATTTAGCAGACACTTTTTTCTAAAGCGACTTACATTGCATTACACATTACGCATTTGTTTATGAGTATGTGCAATCGTCTGAGTTCGGACCCATGACCTTGGCATTGCTAATGCGTGCTAACCGCTGAACTGGGCTACAGGAAAGTTCATGTTCTTTATTCCGGATTTATGTTTGTTTTACTTCTAATAGTATTGTTTCTTTTTCATCTGTCTGTGTATTAAAAAAGTGTGTTCGTTGTACGTCAACTTTTGCAAGGCCTGCGTGTTTTTGACGTTATAAAAACCGCGCGTTGACTCCTTGACACGCTGCTTAAAGTTTGATTTTAATTCTGATAATATTGTCTAATTATAAGTAAATGTAGACCACAAGACTCCAGAAAACTGCATTGTTACTTAAACCTTCAGACAACACACGCATACAACTCCAGCTGACCACGCCCCTTTACCTATCTGCGGTACATATATAAACTACACATGCAGGTATTAAAACACATTTCTTAATTATCAGATTTTTTTAATTGATTAAAATATAGCACCACGAAAATTAATAATGCTTTTACTTGCAACCACAAAATGAGAATGAGGCTACTTTCCATATTTACATTATTTGTGTGCGTAAATTTGCCTTGTGGTCGGTGTAATCAATTAATAACATATTTGAGTCAACTTCTTTTAGTCATCCATTTACTGTACGGTGTTATGTTGGAATACATTATTATTCAATGTGTGAGATCTTAAAACATTAAAATGGTAATAAAATATAATCTGTCCTCAATGCAAAGACCGATGTCTGCTTTATTATATAATGATGGCAGGTGAATGAAATGCTCTGTTTAAAGGGGCACATTTTCTTTTATTATTTTTCCCTGAGGTCTGTTTTACAGCTTTAATCCATATGACACTCACAGTCGTGTCAATCCTGCGGTACAGGCGGCTTTCACTCTTGTTTTTATCTTCATAAACACTTGTTTATACAAGACATTGGGTTAATATGTTTACACATTTGTTGATATGTGAACACAGCATTTAATAGACAGAAAACTCATTGTTAAAGGAATGTTCTGGGTTGAAAAGCCTCAAGTCCCGTGGAAAACATCTGTGATTGACTGCTGTGTATCGATCAAATAGCGTACAGGTATATTAGTGTCAGAAATACGAATGTTTGTGCAAACATGCAAAAATCATGTATACAGTAATGTACACATTGTACAGAAGAAATAAGCTGCTTGTATTGTGTGTCAAGTGCTTGTATTAAAAGTGTACATTTTACTTTCCTTCAGAGATGAACTACACGAGGATACATGTGTTAGGATGTAACTGGTGCTTTTATGTTCATGAAATCAATAGAAATATTAGGTAGAACACATGGTTAGTAAATTGTTGATTCTCATGTTAATACAGATATGTTTAGCTTCACAGAAGTGCATTACTGTAAACATCATTTTTGTGTGATCAACTGAGGCTCAAACTGAAATGTTGTGTTGAAACTGATATTGAGCTAAACAAGCATTGAACACAGAACACTCCTTTAAAAACAGACATAGTCATAAACACATCCAATTCAATTCCCCAATTATGAATGGTTTTTAGTAAATGAATAAGTTTAGCAAGTTCATGTATTTTCTCCTTAAACATTCTTCAGAGATCACAGATTCATGAGCAGGTCAATAGATTCTCGTGCAGGTTTTATGTCTGAAGATGCTGTAGTTTACTGTTACTTCTCTTCAAAACAGTAAAACAATCCAGAGAGTCTTTGTTGATATTTAATTTCTGGTTGTAAAACATGTACAGTAGTTTAATGTAAGATGACGTCAGTCTGTGTTTCATCTCTCTGTGTCCTTTTGGCAATTTGGAAATGTTTTTTTGGACACAAACAGCAGTTCATCGTTCATCGAGTCAAGTAACAGCTCACCAAACAGAAAGGCACATTTTCTGACATTGGTTAAAGAAAAAATGAATGTTTCGAACCCACTTGACCTATTATCTCAATGTAAAAACACGTTTTCAAGTGAATATCCACTTATTTCGTTTTAAAACATCCACTTGAATGTTCTGTTTCTCACAGCTGTGCTATGACTTCAGCCAACTTGAGAAAGAACAAAAAACTCTGTGGTGTTCTTTTTTATTCTTGTTGACTGTTAACCACATCTGTTGTTGGTTCTTTTTTTTAGGTTCCACAGAAGAAGTAAGTTCATGTGGGTTCTGAAGTGAATGATTTCCTTAACCCTTTGCCTTCCGCTGTCTTCCATCATTCTAAGGCTGATGTTCTTTCTGCTCGAGTTTTTTGTTTCTCTCCTGTTCTTTGGCCTGATTCGGAGCAAACCCGTTCTGCTGTTTGGATTCCTCGGAATAATGCGGCAAACACGTGAAGCTCGTGTTCGCCTCCTTTTCCATCTTCTCGTCTGTCTCGTCTGTCTCTTCATCTTCTCTTCTGTCTTCTCCCAATGCGATGTTACTGCTGAGGACGTCGCCTGCTCTGCCCGTGTCTTCTGAAATGTTCCTGCGGAGATCTTTGCTCCTGTTGCGTTTGGCCAGTTTGGTGAGCGAGCCCAAGCGGTTGAAGATGTTTTCATCCGAGGACGTCTGCTGTCCGCCGGCCTCGGCTTTGAGTCGAAGGTTGTTGAGTTTGGTGTCGATGCTCTCCTGAGAGGAGGTCTTGAAGCGCCCGGCGTCCAGGCTGGCGAAGACTGCTCTTTTTTCAGGCGACAGCATGTCGAGCGAGTGAGCGCGCTGCTCCAGACCCAGACGTCTGCGCTCCATGCTGCGGATGGTGGCGGCTCGCTGCAATTTGTCGTGAATCTCGCCGCTGAGACGTCTGCGTGTTTCTCGTAACTCTGCTCGGACGTTTGCCTTCCATTCAGCTGCTTGAGCCTTAAACCCCCCCACCTGTCATGAAGACAATATATCAAATAAAATATGTCTGAAACCTTCTGTCAAGTAGTGATTAAGATACTGTTTAAATCACATTTTTCAAGTTACTTCATGTTTACACCACCTGACATTTTTAAAGGCTTAGTTTACCCCAAAATAAAAGTTCTTTCATTATTTATCCATTCTCATGTCATTTCAAAAATGTTTTACTTTCTTCTGCAAAAGATGCTATTTTGAAGTATGTTGATGATCCAACAACACTGAACCCCATTGATTTCCATTGTATGAACACAAAACCACTGAGACATTTCTCAAAATATCTTCTGTTGAGTTCCACTAAAGAAAGACTCAAATACAGATTTTGAACGACATGATGGCAAATCAATAATAAGAGAATTTTTGTTGATGTGATGCTATGTATAGCATGTAGCAATAATTCGATAGAAGTCACATTTTACCTCCTCTTTAGTTTTCTTGGACAGAACCCTGAGCCAGTCTCCTATCATGCTCAGAACGGCTGCGAAATACGCCAGACCCACCAGAATCCAGAACCACACCAGAGGTTTGTACCATTTCATGTATTCTTTTATACGATCTCCACCTACACAATACGGTACAGTGTTTATTTTTGTACAAGATTCAAACATGTTTATATTCGTTCACACACAAACCTGCTACGTAATCTCCGATGCCGACCGTGGTCAGAGTTATGACAACAAAGTATATGGCTTCTAAAGTGCTCCAGCCCTCGATGTGTTTGAAGATGAACGCTGGTATGGTGACAAACACTATGCATCCCGCCAGAATGAAGAGAATGGTGGAGGTGACGCGGATCTTAGTCTGACTGATCTGCTTGTGTTTCTGCTGCGGGGGCACATAACACAATACGTTTTAAACAAGGTCAATAATGTGGAATATTGTTGGAAAAAGTAAATACAGTCAGTATTGATTTCATGTGATTGACTCACTTTCATCGATCATTATTGACAACTGAGAATTCTCATGAGAAGCTTCAGAAATAAGTTCAACTTACCCTGAATATTTTTTCCACCTTTAGGATGCTCTTTATAAAAATGGTCCCCAGCTGATCACCGATGCCAGCCAGCAGGAAGCCGAACAAAGGGATGCCAAATATGGCGTAGAGGATGCAGAAAATCTTTCCTCCCTCGGTGCTGGGAGCAATGTTTCCGTAGCCTGTCCGTGTGGGTGTAGAAGACAAGAGGTTATTTAATCCTTCTCCAGTAAAGCAAACATTGTCGGCTTTGCGATGAGAGAAGACGGCAGTAATTACACACAAAGAGTTGAACTAAACACAAACTCTGACAGGAAAAACTCTTTATCTAAACTAGAGAAATGTATTCAGACTTGAAATGGTTCTTTGAATACGATGATGATGATGATGATGTTGTTTTGTACCTATAGTGGTGATGACGGTTCCAGCGAAGAAGAATGCGCTACTGAGGTCCCAGTGACTGAAATTGTGGGATGTGTTTCCAATGGGACTCACTCCAGCGCTGACCGCATCCACCGCATGCTGTAAAGATGCAGAAGCAAATTCACACGGCCATTTAAAAGCAATAAAACCAAAAGACGAGGGAGCACAGATATATATCAGTACACCGGGAAACAAGGTCATGAGCTTCTAAATAATATTGAATGACTGTATTTGTCCAAGTTTGATGTATTTAATAAGCAAGGGCTATAGATTAAGAAGATTGATCAACGTCAGTGAAAGAAGTTCAGTTAATTCACATTCACTTCAATACAAAGACTCTTAGTGTCCACGTGCTTGAGATCAATGCGCTCGCTGTCTTTCAGTAATTAGATCAGCTTTTGTGATTTTCAGACTCGCTTACGAAGTAATGAACAAAGATGAGTCAACTCAATATATCGGTAAGCTCTGGCTCAACCTTTTCTTTTTTCCATTTTCACACAAATCCTGCTTTTATATTATTTAAATTTATTACGATAAGAGTAGCATTTGCCGGTCTATACACGCAAAATCAAACAGTAAATAAATCATATGAGTCAGTAAAGGCAATAAAATAACCTGCTGTAATCCAGAAAGCCATTTTCTCTGAGTCATATTTCTTCTGCTGTGATAGAAGAAGCCAAAATGAAAGCCGATGAAAAATGTTTGAGTCAATCTCTATTCACAGCCAAGAACACCAGACGGCTGTCTGTCAGGACTGACATGATGTACACGATCTAATTCTGGACATATTAAAAAGACTCTTTACAGACAAACTGTTTAAGCTAAACTTATGAAAAACTAGTGCAAGCTGAGGGTTTCCCAGAAATCACAATATCTTTTAAATCCTCTTAAAACAATGAGATCTTTTTGTTGCTGTCTTCTAGAAAAAACAATTTCCTCAAGTAAGCAATGTGTCATGAAAGATTACAATTGGGCACAATAAATCAAGAATGCAAATGATCAATTTCAGATTGACTTGGTTTGTTGTTCATTAAAGTGTGGAAATGAATGTTTGTTGGGTTGGTGTATGCATTGTGTTGATGTCTGCTGTATGATGTGTCATGTGGAGCTCTGAACGTCTTTAGCAGGGTTTTACTCTCTGGGGTCTCTGCCTTTAGTGGGACAGACAATAAAACATTGATTTGCTCGAAACATATTCCCTCAAACAGCATGTCAGGGGTCCAATTGTGCATAGAAATGGAGAATTGATTTCTTTAACACGAGCTTCATTAGCATATGTCAGGCAGTAAGAAAAGACCCCATGCATGACCATAGAGAGTAAAAAATGAAGATTAGATACTTCAGATCGGACCGCTCATGTGTGAGTTATTGTCAGGTTTGTTAACTCCAACACATGACCACATGAATATGGGTTTAAAGATGTCCTGAAAAGTCACAATGAAGTCACCATTGTTGTTTATCTACCTCATCAGATCAAACTACCCATACATAAATTATTTAAAAACATTTCCATTACAATATGAAAGTTCATATTTATTTTTCATATTCATATTTAAAAAGTTCATATTTGCATATTTATAGCAATGACACAGCATGTTGATACCGATGACTAATGCTAATCTCTGAATTCTTGGCTTTCCTGTGGCTCGACAGGTAGAAGTGCTAAACTCAAGGTCGTTGATTATATTGCTGGGGAATGCAGGTTCTGATAAACAGCTTTGTTTTAATGCACTTGAAAATGAATGAAACATGCGAGGCAATGAGATGATGTGACTACAAGCTTCTGACTACATTTCACATCACACACGGTGTACCGCTGCTTTAAACTGTAGACAGGATTCAGTTTACAATCCACAATATGTAGTATGCTAATGCATTTTAAACATATAGTTATTGATCTGTTTATAGACCTTCTGCTTCACTGTTATCAGAGATCCCTGGACATTTGCATGACATCACTGTACTGTCTGCTAGCTTGAAAAATATTTCGCAAATATATAGTTATTGTAAATTACATACATACAGTATATGTACATATACATAAGTGTATGATGCACTGTTATATAATACATTTCCCAACATATCCTTCAAGTAATGTCCCCACAGATGTAGGATGTTCAATGCAAAGCTTTAATTGATAGCAGCACATTTATGTAAGATATGTGCATCTTCCCGGCCAGAAGTTAAACAGTTACGTAACAAACAGTCTACAATCATTTACACCTCCAGACTCTTCATGTGTTTCAACTATTACACTCTCATCTCATTCTGTTTATATTATAGGAGAAACATCTGGTTTTACCTTAATAAGATCCTCCAGCTCGTCCGGGGACACGCAGGGGTTCCTCTGTAGAAATGATGCTTTCTCTTGAGTGATGTTGTCTTTCTGGTTACTTTCGAAGGGCTGCTCCAGAGCACGGAAGGCCAGACCGCCACAAACCAGATAGACCACCACCACCACAAATACAGCCAGGACTGTTTTCCATTTCATGACGGTGTGTGGAGCCGTCCCGTCCGCTCCGGAGTCTATTCCTGTGACGACGCTGGCCGATCGAGAGGTGATGGAGAGACGTGGTAGAAGACAGTGACCGTTCACTGCGGTGTCACAGCCCATTGGGTTCTGTATGGCAGCCACGCTGGCCTGGACCAGGCTGGCCTGGACCAGGCTGGCCTGAACCCCACCGGCCTGGACCTTCTTTGGTGGGATGATGTTTGTCTGAACAGCCACTGGAGAGAGAGAGAGAGAGAGAGAGAGAGAGAGAGAGAGAGAGAGAGAGAGAGAGAGAGAGAGAGAGAGAGAGAGAGAGAGAGAGAGTATTATTGCTCTTTCAAAGCTTTGGAGACATAAGAGAAAAACCAGGTTCATTGACATACATTAAGAGAATAGAGCTCGATAAGTCTGTGGATAAAAAAAAGCTTGAATCATTTGGCTTTAGAACAAAACTTTAGTAAGTATTGACATTTCTATTTGATCTTCTTTTAATCTTATATACTTTTCTCAATCCACACCTCTTTTGCACATTTTATCTATTCTTGTCTAGTACACTCTTAAAAATAAAGGTGATTATAAGGGTACCATGAGAGAACTATTTTTTGTTCCACAAAGAACCATTCAGTCAAAGGTTCTTAAATGCACTATTTCTTAGTCAAGAAAAAGGTCCAGCTTTTAGAAACCTTTTTTTTTTAAGAGTGTACTCTTCCACGTGACTTGGACCACATACATCTTAGACACAATTACATCATTTTTACCATGTGCTTATAAAAAGTAAAATACCATCTGAAACAGAATATCACTTCATAGAGGTGCAGGAAACATTAACTGTGTGGAAGATGTTATAATGTAGCCATTAGTGGCTATAGATCTTTCAGGAGAAGATGTAATGTAATTGTGTGGATAAGCAATAGTGATTCCTGTTTCACATTGTGACTTCACCGCTGTTTTCTTCTGTTCTATTATTTTGCATTTTGCAAAAATGTCCTCTACTTCACTCTTTCGCCCGTTACAATCACACTACACCCGGAAACAATATTAAACACACTCAAAAAATATGTAAAACTCTAAAAAAGTCAACATTTTTATCATTGGCGTGACAATTTCACTGAACAGTTAGAAAATCATAATATCATTATGACAAAACTGATGATCCATGATACCTCCACTCTTAATATAATGTATTGTCATAATGTATCAAACCTCTGAACCCCACTTTATTTTCTGTGTAACGTTGAAATACATCTTGTATATTGTTTATGATATAATAAATAGCAATGCACCAGGTTTCTTGTAAGTGTGGATTCTAAATGAGGTGAATGTGACCCAATAGCACAATGAGATTTAATCTTTCTAATAGACGTTTGAAGGGCATTCAAGAGATGATAAGACACTCGCTGGTACATTACTCCACAAATGGATTGTCTAATTTCATTTCAAGAGCATTTAGTGTGTGTTCAGAGTATGGGGCTATAAGGTGGCGTCTGTATCTGGAAACATTCATATATTCACAGAAGAGCAGCTGTGTGCAGTCACCCTTGGTTTAAGAGAGACCCCGCTGGCTTTGTGGGGGACAGGGGGCGGAGCCTGTCAGACAGAATGATGTAATCCTGAGACCACCCCATTATTTATGCAAACTCCACCCTCGACAGTGTTTCAGTAGAATACCTTTATAAAAAACGAACAATGTCAGTATCTGTTGTTACGTGAACAGATGTGAATCTGTATTTGCGTGTGTGTGCACATACATTATGTGTATAATTTTACAGCATGATCAATACATACACTTGGACAACCATAAATCTAGACTTTGAGTGACTCAAGGATGGCCAGAGTGATGACATCACCACCTCTGCAGAGATTTAAACACTCAATAAAGTAGCTAACAGTTATATACAAATGACTCCCATGAGCATTTAACCAGAGCAATTCAGAAGCATTTATACAACCATCGTGTTTACAGTCATGACAACAAAGACATTAGCAGAATTTAGTACAGTATGTGAAATGTCAATATGTCTATGGTAAACTACTTTCGAAGTTTCATTGACTGTATCATTTCTGTGATTTTTCCTTCATTACAAATGTTTTTTAGAAACCTCATTCACGGCCTAATATTTATATTTAAAAAAACAATAGCCTATAAGTGCATGTGTGAAAATATTAAGACAGCAGTAACCCATTAGACCAAAACTCGTTAGTAAACAAACAGATTCTTTTCTCCATCATCAAAAATAAATGCACAACTTTTAAAACAATAGCCTACAAATAGTAATGTTTAACCAACCTTGTTCCGGGTCCCAGTTCACTTGCTTCCTTGGATTTTCTAACGGGAATTTCATGGTAAACACCTCGCCCAGTACGCGTTTCCGATACTAATACGTCTATAAAGCTATCCAAACAATATTTACACAAACCAAAGACACTAGATGACTCTACATTATGGCGTAATTTGGCTTTTAAATAGGCGAAGTGTTAAGGCGAAGCCGTAGAGCGCATTGTGTGCAGTGGTACCCTATGAGGAGAGATCACGCCTCACTCCCTCCATCCAGCCCATCGATATAAGACCACCCAACCCATCACACACTCATCCCTTTACAACTGTCAGCACTTTACACCAACCAAATACACCCCAAAAAATCTGGGACCCCCCAGATCTCATGTGAATAAACAGAAAATCTAGTGCGTGTTGCTCGTAAATCAGATGCTTCTTTCCTTTGTTTCAAAATCACAGCCTCTGTTGCATTCTTCCTTCACGCATTCAGGCGATGTTTTCAGTCATTTTGTAGTCCTTATTAGCCTATCATTAATATATAATGGAGTAGAATACTGAGAGGTTTGTAGATAGTTTTACTCACTGATCATCGCGTTTATCCGTGTTAGAGATGCGGCTGAAGTGCCACCGGCTGTGTCACATGGAGAACAGGTGCATGGAGATGGTGGGCGCATTCACAGCACTGCAAATCAACCATCACAGCGAAAATAAACATTATTCATTTAAAATCGAATATAACGTTATCAATTGTTATATATTCAATGTTTATCATTATTAAATATTATAGACTATTAGAACACTACTATATTATATTAAATATATTTGTTGTTTGATGTTATTACTGACTATTTAAGATATACAAGCTGATATTAGACTTTTAAGTTTACTTTATTATAAATTATAAAAAGTGAAATAACAGTGTGGAATATTGATCCAGTGAAAAAAATAAACATTTACTCAATAAAATAAGATCAGGGTGAAACATCTTCTAATGTCTAAGTAATATTTTAGGTTCAAGTGCAGTTACAGCACCGTTTTCTATTTGTACATAAATAATTGGGAGCCCCAACATTTTCTGTAGGCTACTACAAATCAGAGGTTCATGTTCATATGGTTCATATAGGCTTTTTTATAAGGTGTAAATGTGAGATGTTGATCAAACTTATCTGAAATGGACAAGCTGTGATTTCATAGGAATATGCATCAAACATTTACTGCTGTCTGCAGCATTTTTGCATAGATTCTTATACTTTTGTCAATTTCATTTGACATTTTACAGAAAATAAAGATACCCATATGTCATAGTATTGTTGAGGTCTGTGTTGCATGTGTTGAGCTGTAACCAGTCTTCATATTAAATATGAATGAAACTCTACAGCTGTTAGTCATGACATGTGCAGAATAAAATCATAATCAAATGTGTCATTTTATAAATAAAATATCAGGTGTCAGGTGAACACACTGGTGGTTCCTAAGAAGTGTAAAATATGTTACTGTACCATATTAATCTAATACGCAAAATGAAATGTGGCTAAGGGATGAACAATGGACCACGGGTTTACTTTGCTGACACATTCTACATTTACGGCAACATTACTTAAAAAGTTCACTACAAATATCATTAAAAAAATAATATTTTTTTAAATAATAGGTTAAAAACCTTTGGTTCACTCTGCGTGTTTGCGCCGTCAAAGACAAAGTGACGTCAGACGCACGTACGCATAGCAACCATCATGGCGGCGGAGAAGCTTAGTAGTAGCCAGGGCAGCTAGCACATCAGAACTGAGATATGATATCTGTAAAACAACAATGAAATGTTTATTAATGAAGTGTTTCTGTTATGACCGCATTACCTCGGTCCTTTATAAATGTTGAATATGATGACTTCCGGTGAAACACGAGTGTTTTGAGCATGGGAGTCCTGACAGAGTTTCTCAACATGGACACAAAACCAGGTAAATGATGTTACCTAAGCTAAGTATTTTGTTAGAAAAACAGCATGAACGACTTTTTTATTATTTGTGTTTTATGACACTTTAAGAGATAAAGTTGTCTTTACAGCATTAATTAACATAACCAAAACGCACCATAGTATTACCACGCTTTTAAATGTCTACCATAATAGCTTACGGTATGTGTGCTAATATAACAGTGTAGGAAATATCATCAATATTTAGTTGATATTGGTGATTTTTTGGGGGGTGTTTCTGATGTTCAGTAAAATGATTGACGGATTAATATGGTCTGTAATGTCTTTATGTTTTCTTTCAGTGTATTGTCACGGCTCATCTGGTAAACTGATGAATCAGTACATGATTAAAGATCATATGCTGTCACATTACAAAAAAATGTATTCAGCCAAAGGTAAATCTGCTTCTTTGGTTTTATTTACTTTTAGACACTCAGTATTATAAAGTGGTACCTGATAGTTTTTATTATTATCCAGAAATTGTTTTGTTAATTTCTGGGTCTGTGAGTTTTATCTTTATAATGGCTTGTTTTCTTCTAGCTGCTGTGGACTGCTCTGTGCCTAAAAGCATGCAGTGTAATGTCAAATGTAAGTGCAAGTTCCACATGTGTATGTTTTGTGATTTAAGAGGTTCATGCTTACAGTGGGTTCAATACTGAATGAGAGCATCTCAGGTGTGTGATTTTTTTTTTGTATTTGGAATTCTGTTTTTCTTTGCAGATGTTGATCAGAAACGCCGTGAGCAGTTGAAGAAAGACACACCAAGTCGGTCTGGAAGATCTGATTCTCAGAGAAGCAGCAGGTTAAACTCGAGAGCCTCCTGTTCTTCTAAGAATGTAAGATGTTAAAGGATTTTTCGAGTGTTTAGACCCTATACAGAGACTGTTCAGTCTGAGTCTCTTTATTATCTCTGTGCTTTCAGAGTGGAGCCTCCGTTCAAGGTGATCACACTGCCTATCATTACCTGGACCATTCAGTGATGTCTTCACCCAGGATCAGCACCTCATTCCATTCCAAGCAAATTGTGTATCCATCCCAAACTGTTCGAACATCTGCTAGCCTTGCAAATCATTTCCGATCGTCATCCGAGTTACAGGGATACAGAAGCCCAAACCTTCAGTTTGGCCATTTATCCTCTGTTAGTCAGAGACAATACAAAACCTTTCAGGACCCAACACAGAAGACCTACAGCGGTGATGTGCTGTTGAAACACGCTCATCGCTTCACGCAGGAGAAACCCTTTACACCGAGAACCCTGAAGTCCAGTCACAAGTCTACACTTTCACAATATCGCTATTACACACCGCCAAATAGGAAAGATGAAGAGAAGAGGTCTTCCTCTTTTCAGATGACTCGACAGGAGAGGTAAAGCCACATAAACACTAATACATTCATATGTATTATTCATAGTCAATTCAGTGTGATGATCGTTCTTTTGTCTGTAGCTCACAGTCCAAGCGAGGATTTTCACCACAGTTAGATTCACCACAGGCAAGTCATCTAAATTTCTTGACAAAATTAATGTTCTAAACCACATAAGCCTTATAATACTTGTATTATTTACTTTACTGTTATTCAACTATGACTGGCAGTGTATGTATGTACACAAAAGAGGAATACTATAAAGAAATCTTTTGTTGTTTTATTTTGGACAGGCATTTAGTGTTGTTCACGAGTGGTCAGATGAGGAATCAGATTCATTCAGACGTTACAGGACAGCAGATTTTCTTCTGTCATCCTCCAGGTAAAGTTTTCTGTAAATGACATCACATGTTTGTTGTATTGGTGTATATTTGTGTGCTGGTAATGACACTGTGTTGTAGGGTTTCACCAGAGGGCATGAAGTCTCCTATAATGAGAAAAGTTACAGCAGAGTGAGTTTTGACTCATTACACCAACAAACCCTGAAATACAACCACTATAATGTGGCATTGAAATCAATAATTTCATCTTAATATTGTGTGTTTAACCAGGGAAGAAGAATTAATGTACCTGGAGTTTATTACGGACGTGACGAATGAGATCTTAGCCCAGAGTCTTTACTCTGACAGGTGTGCAAGTTTCAAAACTTTTGTTGTGCAGTTTTACAGTTTGTGAGTGTTATGAATCTAATAAAACGTCTTGTGTAACAGGGTTCTGAAGAGGGTATTTGAACGTCACATTGATATAAATAGACATCGATTAGATGAGGTGAGAATTCTGTGTTTTTACTTAATAATGTACATTTAATAGCTCAGCAAATGCTTTTGTACAAAGCGATATTTGCAAAAATTTAATCTAAAAATTGTAATAGATTTATTTATAGTTGAATAAGTGTCTCAAATTAGCTTTTATTCTTATGTTTTTAATTTTCTTGTTAATTATGTGCTTTTGTCATTTTATTATTATTTTAATATGGATTTTGGGGTTTAAATTATTTTATTTCACATTTAGTTTAATTTGTTTATTTCAAGTGAATTATTTTAATGCTTTTTGAATACACTTTTCTCTTATTTCTAGCAATAATCCTGGTTTAGTTTGCTGTCATCTAACAATTTACAATACAATGTTTTTAATAAATTACCAAAGGTACTTTTAAAAACCATTTATTCTCATCTGTTTAAAAAAAATAATTTCATGTATGCATTCATTTATTCAGATGAACACAGAATTCTAACAACTAGGTTTGGATAATGGTGGACAAATATTTTTAAATCTTTTTGTATTTTTATAGTGTCTCCAAAATTGTTTAAACCAGACTATTGTTTAAGTATCTTTTCTCACACAAACTCACAGCTCTTGCTAATATTCCCAACAGAATAAAATGCGCCACCTTCTGGACAACCTGCATCATGACCTGCAAAAACCCTCTGATGTCTCTGTCTCATTCCTCCAGAGCATCAATGAATCGGAGGATCCTTTAAAACTCCAGGACAAATCTTTAAAGCTTGGGCAAGAGCTGCCATCAGATACCACAGATGATGCTGATTTTATTCCTAATACGGTGTTTGATAAGGTCAGAGGTCAGAGAGAGAACATCACATCTACACCAGTAAATGACTCCAATCCACTTCATCTAGAGAAAGTAGAAAGGGAGCCTTTAAATCTCGAGTTTAACCCTGACGCAGGCTGTGAAATCTCTCTGAATGATAATGAACATGTCACCTGTCCTGAGGAGCATCTCACAAACACTGCAGATGATTATGAACTGTTGGAACGCGTAGATGAAGTTGGGAAAAGCATGAGGGAGTTGTTAAATGTGTCAGAGACTCAAAAGAACCAAACAGAGGAAGAGCAGATGACAGACAAACTCAGTGATGATGACTTTTAAACCCTTGCAGTGTTCATTGATACCTCTGCAAAATCTTGATTTCTGTGTAAGAACTGCTTTTTATGTACTTAGAAATTTTTTGGGGGTAGAATTTGTTCATCTCTGTACTGTACATGCAAGGCCATGCATCTTATAACTGTGTTAAACATTTGTTCCAGTCTTTTTCAACATCATAATTTCTGCTGTGTCAGTTTTGTTATTGTTACATTTCTGAAGTTTACTGCTTTTATTGGTTTATTGGTCATGTAGTCAAGGTAAGATTCAGATGCCATCCAGTGGCAGAGGTCAACCAAAAAATCTCTGGAAGGTTTATTATTTAGTTTGTGAGTTTTCTTAAGTGTTTTAGTTTATCAAGCACATCATGACAAAGACAGTTGCAGTATTAATATTGTGGTATTTATACTAGACACGGTGGAGGAAGCGTCTTTACCGTTAGTGGATTTATACAGCAATACATTTCCTGCTGTTTTATTCTCCATTGAGTATAATACTTTACTTTGTGTTATGCTGTATATTATTTTATTTCAATTTAACTATTAAACCATTGTAAGTGTATAGATGCCTCAATAGATGCATACACTGAGAGTTCTTTAAAAACCAGTAAGATGTGATTTGTTTAATGTTGTTTCTCTAATCCTTGTTATGTTTGTGCTGCACATGCTATTGAAAATTGCACTATTGGCTTTACATATATTATAGTAGGTTTTTATAGGAAACTGAAGAGAGCTGTTTTAACCATTAGTGGCTTAACACACACTTTTACACACACAATTATTAATGCTGATCATTTGTGACACTGAAACACACACAAATGATATATTCAAACTGATTCTCTTTTGTATTTGCTGTCTCATACTGAGATATGAAAGGAACTTTTTGTGTGTGAGACACTGTGTTTTTAAAATGACTTGACATGACAAATGTATTTTGGTTTAACGATACTGAACATACATAATACAAGTTCTATGGCAATCACATTTGTTTGTGTGTTTATTATTAACTTAACACATTAAACATTTTACTTTCTGTTTCAAATTTGTATGGCTTCATAAAGTTGAATTGATTAAACCATACAAAAACATTTAGGAGTTGATTGATATTAGACATCACGAGATGTTCAAAAGTCTGGTTAGATCTACATTATTGTTTAGGGTCATTTGTATTCTCTAGACCTTTTAAATCCTGAATTAAATCATTTGATTTTAAATAAGGCTGACTACACTAAAGGCGATTAAATATATTCATATAATGCTGGGAAGTTTGCTATTATTATTATATATAATGTGTTAAAAATAATAAGACCGTAAACTAATAATCGGTAGGGTATGCACACACGCGCTCATTCCACACATTCCAAAGCTCTGACGTAATGTGCGATCAATATCAGTTGTTCAATTGATGCATTTTCCATCAGTCTGCTATTTAATCTGATCACGTTTTTGTTTCTCCAAATATCGCCCCTATAATCTGTGTTTTAGACAGACGTCCAGGTTAATCCTCATGACTGTGTGAGAAAATAGATCCGCGGATGGTTACCGCCTAGATCGACCGGGTTTTCTTTCCTCTGGTATTCCCAGCGGAAGTGACGCAGCAGTAGGAGCGTGACCTCAAGAACCTCAAACATGCGTCAAACCCGAAAAATACAAACTTCACCAAATATCGGATTATGATTATCGTAAACTTCAATTTCAGCATTAAAATCCTCCATGTTTTAAATTAATGATTCAATAAAGCGCGTCATTGATCAGGTAAGTTGTCTGAATGATACTTTTACAGATTTCTCCCTTAAAAGTGTTAGCGGAGTTAGCCGTCGCGCGCTCTTAAAGCCTAATGTGTTATAAAACACAAGAATCGTTTTAAAACATAATTTATGATTTCATTTCATTCTATATTTACAGATAACGGCGTGTGATTTAACGCAGTATGAGTCTATGCGGTTTTGTGGGCGTTTGTGATCACTTCAAGAGTCAGTCAGACACTTTGTGTGTTTGTTTGTATTTAACCTAAGCAGCAAAACCTCCTAGTTATGATAGTTCTAATATATTTAAAGGGTTTAATTTACTTTTAAATGCTTTTCTACCATTTAGGGGATTTAAATGTTGTGCTCTGAATCACAATATTGTGTTGTTGTTTGTATTCATGTGTGGTTTGTATATTCTATGTTAAGTCTCATTATTACGATTCGTAAGCAAATATGCAATAATCTGTGCGATAAATGTACAGTAAACTGGTATTTGTTTGTTTTGATCATGCTTTTTTTTGTTTGTTTACCAATTGGTTCATGGTACTGTTATTGGTAAAGCAGACACGTGGTCACTTCAAAGAAATGCGTATAATTGTGTTTTATTATGAATTATTACAGAGATTTTGCTTTAGGACCCTCAATTTAGCATTGAATATCAAGTGGAGACCAAATGCAGTACCAGTATTCCTTATTATATTAAAATGACATAACATCTAATAGTCTGAAAGGCTGATGATTGTGTCTGTGTATGTTAATGCAGTTACCAAGTTGTTTTAGATAAAAGCATCTGCTAAAGAAATAGATGTAAATAAAATAAACATGATAATGAAATAAATTCATATGCAACAGAAGTTTGATATAACACACTAAACAGTGCAATAAAACAATATTACCCCATTAACAGATTAATTTACATCCAAAATTACATTTGCATTCGATTTGAATTTGTCTTCCCTTTTTATATGGCTTTGTTTTTTTTTTGCAGAATTACGTATTGTTTTTATGTATGGATCTATGCTTGGCTCACAGGCAGGCGGCTGCATTATTCTGTATTGTAATAAGTTTATCAGAGAATAGTGATATCACCTGTAAATGTTTATGGTGTTTTTATCTGTAAACCTCATTTGTAATCTGGTTCATCTTTATCCAGGGACTCATGCATTTGTCCGGTGGGGCTCTGTGTAATCCAGCATCTCTCCATGGATTAACTGTCAAGAAACGCTGAATCAAATCATTCTGCTTAAGGAAGGCTGTGGCACGAGTGAAACATGCCCCTTCCGTTCGGATTAAAACTCAAGAGAACCCGGAGATACACGGTATCCAGCAAGAGCTGCCTGGTGACCCGCATACAGCTTCTGAACGGGGAATACGTGGAGTTCACGCTGTCGGTGGAGAGCACAGGGCAGGAGTGTCTGGAGGCTGTCGCTCAGAGACTGGAGTTACGAGAGGTGGGATGCCTGTTGTTTTCCTCTGCCGAGCAATACTTGCTTTAATCTGGTAGAAACTCACCATGGGTGTGTGTTTATTTTAGCCTGCTGGCACTGTCTGGAGTCTCGGCCATTCTGGGACCGCAACCAAAATGCTGTCAGATGCTTTAAATGCGTGTGTGCCAATATTAAGCCTGAACTATGTGTTCGTTTTATTGCTGTCAGCTGCTAGAGGTGAAGTGTTTTCCCACAAAAATCACATTTTCTCACCCTCTGAATCTAGTTATCAATCCCCAGAATCTAAACACAATGATTCATGGAGTTCAGAGATCTCATCTCTTATTTCTCCAGACATCATATGAGTGTCACTGTCATTTTCTTTATATCGACACCGTTGGCTTTGGTGAAATGTGTGTGGTAAAGTCCACTAGAGTCGGATTGAATCAGCTGTACAGTTATTATAACAGCAAGCAAAATCAAACATTTAGCTGACAAATAATTCAAGATACTAAAAGTCAGTTGTATTGTATTGTGCAATTTAGATGTTGTAACTTGAATTTCTTTTCATTGCTGTAATGATGACTGTGTGTCCGAGTTCAGTGACAGGGACAATAAAATCAATTAAAATATCTTTCACCTCAAAGTCACCTGACAGCCCATGTGTTTTTAGACACTAGATTTTCATATACAAAACTTTCTCAACAGTCGTCTCTTAATGACGGCACAATGAAACTACATGTCATATTTATAAAGAATGGAAGAATGTAGTTTTCAGTTAAGTTCAGTGTATTACACATGTTGAAAATGTACTCAGGATCTTAACTCGAATGATCTGTCTCACGTGTGAAATTCTGTTCATTCTTCAGATAACGTATTTCAGCCTGTGGTACTTCAACAAACAAAGCCAGCAGAGATGGATTGATTTAGAGAAGCCACTGAAGAAACAGCTGGACAAGTATGGACTGGAGTCCACTGTTTACTTTGGAGTGGTTTTCTACATCTCGTCTGTTACCCAGTTACAACAAGAAATAACCAGGTTAATGACGAATATCCCTTCACATCGATTGCCACCGTTGTGTTGTGTTGTGTTGACGTCCGTTAATTCCCATGTTTCATCCTCACAGATATCAGTATTATCTCCAGCTGAAGAAAGATGTTCTGGAGGGAAAGATTCCTTGCTCTATTGAACAAGCCATTCATCTGGCCAGCTTGGCTGTGCAAGGTATTTTGAGATTGTTTCTGAGGCTGGATTTACTTTATTTATATTACTTTATACATTTATTTGTCCAGATTTCAGTTCCACTTTTTTAGTGCTGGTAGTTTTTGCTTTCATTATGTACACAAAAGCAACACAAAAGCATCACAAACGTCATTTGAAAGATGATATGGGTTCTGAGTCGGTAAACATTTTCGTTTTCGGTTCGTACTTGATATTTTATCCTCGGTGATCTGTGAGAACATTTGTCTTGAACATTCCTCAGATAACATTTGGACAGCTGCTGGTTCAATTTCATCACAGAGTTTATTCTGACTATAGGCCATAAGTGCAGAAAATGAGAGCTGCATTAATCAGACTGGACTCGCCCGGCTTTAGCTTTCAGCCAAGAGAAGAATCTCATACGCTGCTGGGAAAGATCAATCTGACTGCACCAGTTCCTGGCCTGGTGTTAACATAGAAAAAGATCTGACATCATTCACTTGAGACTGTGTCACGCACAGGGAAGTACTGTCACGTATGCCCACATCTGCGCTGTCAGCCATCTTGTCCTGATTGAAGTGGTTTCAGCGAGGCTGCGGTTATTTCCGTGTACCGCTTTCTCGCGATGCTAATGCTTGGGATAGTCGGCATAGCTGCCGGCATTTGTAACGGGACAGTCGGGAATGCTGTTACTGTTGAACTACTACTGTTACAAAGGCTAAATTAATTCCCTTCATAACAAAATGTTTTTTAAAATTAGATGTGCAGTTGCTATAAATCACCAGATTACACTTTGTCTCAGATCAGTGTGACCACATCCAATAAAAAATCAGCTGCATGAAGAATACCATAGAGCAACAGACTAAAAGATGCTCAAAACATTGTAGAAACTGGATCACAACATCCCAGAAATACTTGTGCACTACCATACTGTAGAACTGATTTGGTTGTGTTTTATGTTGAGAAATAGATATTTTCTCTAAATCTACACGTTTTGTCATTGGTTACAGCTGACCTTGGAGACTTCAATCGATATGACTCCCAGGAATTCCTTCAAAAAATTGTGCTGTTTCCAATGGTAAGTAAACCATGAACATGTTTGTCTATATTAGAGACAGCAGGATATCTGTAGATCTATTATTTTGGTTGTGTTTTAGCCATGGATCCAGGATGAGAGGGTTGTGGAGGAGGCCACTCAGAAAGTCACCATACTCTATCAGAACTACAGGTAAGACTCAACATCTGCATCCGTCATCACATGTGCTTTCCATTGAGGATTAAAGAAGATTCAGATGGTTTCTGTTAAGACAGCCACATTTTATAAGCAGCCTTCAAGATCTCGATTTGATTTACAACCAAACTGAAAGGAAATCTAATGGTTTGGCCTTTAAAACTGTTCATCTGTTTATGTGGAAGGTTCATATGAGGTTTGCATGAGCTCGGTACAGGACTCAGATGATATATCGGATATTATTCAAACATATTTTCAATCGTCAATATAAAATCTTGAGTATAGTGATGATTTAAATTCACATATTGGTAAGCCAGTAAGTATCTGTCATTTGTTCAGGTTAGATTAATCTTTTTGGTCACATTCGTACAGCAGTTACATGTCATTTTTCATAATTAATTTAAAAGTATAAAAGCATTTGTGCATGTAAATATTGCTGTGTGTTTCTGGTTATGTTTGTTGCATATGTATGAAAGTATGAAGTGTCATCGCTCCT
This sequence comes from Oreonectes daqikongensis, assembly GCA_026939265.1. NCBI lineage: Eukaryota > Metazoa > Chordata > Actinopteri > Cypriniformes > Nemacheilidae > Oreonectes > Oreonectes daqikongensis. The sequence goes on along the minus strand of JAOTQM010000084.1, from coordinate 1,785,533 downwards.
CGTGTTTGTTTTATGACAACATTCCTGAACTGATAAGTCTGATTCTGTAGATCAGATGACAAGCACAGTGTTAAATGTGACCTTTGTGCTCTGGTGTTTCTGATGTGTCTGGGTTTTTTTTATTTTTTGAGCAGAGGTCTGTCTGCACCGGAGGCTGAACTCCTCTACATGCAGGAAGTGGAGAAGATGGAGGGATATGCAGAGGAGAGCATCCAGGCGAAGGTAAATCCATCACCAGCACACAAGCTTCACAGCTTGTTTTGAGTGAAACTCCTTATGGTTCATGAAGATAACTTGTGACCAGATTGAGCATTTAAAAGTATGAAGTACATAAGCATTCACAGCAGTATGAGTGTGATGATTAAGATAAGAAATTGAAGAAATCATGTTGGGAAATGTAACAATATATAACAGATGTGCTTTAAATAAAATGCATTTATGAAACTGACTACACACGTCACACAAGCGACACCCATCCAAAACATTTATGATGCATTTCTATTTATGCTTATAGTTTTATAAATCCCTTTCTAATATTTCTAAAATATATGTTTGTTAACAGGACAGTCAGGGCACAGATGTGATTATCGGCTCCTGTCTGGACGGGATACTTGTCAAACACAAAAATGGAAAAGCACCTCTCTTGTTTCGGTATGTATGTTTGCGTAGCGATGACCGAGTCTCTCACATGCTTTCATTGCTGCATTCTGGTTGTGTGTTGCTGTCATGTGTTTGACTTGAACACGTCATTGTTTCTGTAGGTGGAATGACATTAATAACATGACTCATAATAAGTCTTTCTTTGCCCTGGAGCTGGCCAACAAAGAAGACACGATCCAGTTCCAGGCCGTAAGTTCACTCCGCCTCGTCTCAGATACCTCACATGCTTCTCTGTGCCTAAAATAACTAAGACTCTGAGACTAAAAGTGTCACATAAATGTCCCTGTGTATGTCTGTTCAGATGAATGCATGCAGGTCTGTTAGGGTCATGGAAGAGTCAGGAAAATTCATAAAATCAGAAAATACAGATATTTCTGGAGCGAATATGTATTCTAGTTTTGCTCCGCTATAAAATACTCAAAACTTTATTTATTCAATTATTTGATCAAATGGGTTTACAAATGTGCCTAAAGGCATGTCAAGAACGCTCTTCTGTCATTCTCTGAAACACGCGAGCTTGGGTTCCTGACTGATTCAATTGTGTAAATATATTCCTGCTCTGTTTCAGGAGGACATGGAGACGTCCAAATACGTTTGCAGAATGTGGCTGGCTCGGCACAAGTTTTACAAAATTAACAACAGCAGTCTGTAAGTGGATGGGTGTGTGTTGTGTAGTTTGTGTGTCTCTCTTTGGTTTCACTTCTGTCTCTTTACTGTCTGCAGAGAGCCGTCCGACGGCCCGTCCTCTGACGGCTCCCAGAGGTCCATTCTCACTCTTTCATTTCCTCGCTTTCCGACGCTCCTGCGTCCCTCTCTGCCTACTAACAAGGGGTGAGCGGGGGAAACCCTTTACAGAGCGACAGGAAACTTCCCATAATCCCTTGGGATCAATCTCACCAGATCAGTCACAATGCTTCCCAATTCAAAAGGCAAAATAAAAAAATTATCATGCTTAATGTAATTGAGAACTTTTTTTTTTTTTATTGCGTGATAATTAAAATGATTAATAAAAAGTATTTTCTTAAAGTGAAGGAATTTCTTATTTTTGTCTTTGGCCTCATTTTGATATATGACCTGTTTATGTGTTATTAGAAGATTGATTTAAAGCGTTTGCGATGTATAGATGGTTGGCAGATGATTTTAATATTGATGCCAAATATCGATTTGCAGCCAGAATGAGAATAAGAGTAATTTTTGTGTAGTAGTCCTTCCTAAACCCCCTCCATTCTTTTCATGAACAATACGAGCTGATATGAATGATATGAGTTTTACTTTAATTGTGTGTTTTGTGTTGTTTTATTTCAGACAAACACGGCCTGCTCCTGTGAATCCGGTGAGGAGACGATCCTCGACAAGAATGTCTCTGGTCAGCATAATGCCGTTCATTTCTGGATTACATATCAGTTTTACCCCAGAGCTTGTTTTGCTGGATGTTTCTAGATTCATGTTTGTTTGCTTTGTGAAATCTGAGTATAAAAGCCACAGTTTAGTTTCTGTGTGAAAGGTCAGGGGACAATAGCATAGAAACTGCCATCTGTTTGTTCATTTTTGTAGTGAATATAGATAACTTGCTTGAGTTAATGTATCCAAAAACATATTAAACTGCTTTTGTTTTGTTGTTTTTGTGCAGCCAAAACCTCAGCCGTACATGATGCCACCACAGATGCACTTTAATGGTCATTATAATGAACCATACACATCATCACAAGGTAGAACGTCTCCCACAAGTCTTCACACAACAGTTTGGTAATATTCCAGCTCCTGTCATAACCAGTGTTTGTTTAATTTCTCACAGATAATCTTTACATCAACAATCAGAATGGTTTCTACTACCATTCTCAGACCAGTCTTGACCGCTCTCCACACGAGTATAACGGACGGATCCGTAACGGCAGCGTCTACAGTGCTCAGAGCACCAGCTCCCTCAACAACCCCCAGAACTACCTGCAACCATCCCCGATGTCCTCCAACCCCAGCATCACAGGAAGTGATCTCATGCGGCCCGACTATGTGCCATCTCATCGCCACAGCGCCCTGATTCCACCCTCATACCGCGCCACACCCGATTATGAAACCGTCATAAGGCAGAAGAACCTCGGAATGGTGCCGCCTGCCGAGCGCCAAAGCCATTCAATGCGGAACCTCAACATCGGGAACTCTTACGCTTACAGCCGACCCGATCCGCTCGTGTACAGTCAACCTGAGATCCGCGAGCACGGGGCAGGCCAGTACCCGTTCCACCTAAACTACAGCTTCCACAGTCCCTCTCCGTACCCCTACCCCACAGAGAGACGGCCGGTAGTGGGTGCCGTCAGCGTCCCTGAGCTCACCAACGTCCAGCTCCAGCAGGCTCAAGAATACCCGCCGCCCAACATCATAAGGAATCAGGTGTACTGGCCTCCACCCCCGTATCCGTACCCTCACCCTCGACCCGCCAACAGCACTCCGGATCTGTCCCGTCACCTGTACGTCAGCAGCAGTAACCCGGATCTCATCACACGGCGCGTCCATCACTCGGTGCAGACCTTCCAGGAGGACAGTCTGCCTGTGGCGCACTCGCTGCAGGAAGTGAGCGCACCGCTGGTCACCACACGCCGTCCGCACATGCACAAGAGGAACTCCATCGAGATCGCCGGGCTGGCATACGGACTGGAAAACATGAGGCTTAAAGAGAGAAAGGTAGGACTCTTTTAGGAAAAAGTGCTGCGACTCTAAGACAGAGATTTCCAAACTAGGGCCCGTGGTGACCATTAATTTGGCCCATTTTGTTATTCATGAAAAGAGGAAAAAGGGGAAAAAGCCATTAATGATTATTTTTTGGGTTTGAAAATGTTCAATGAGATTTAATAGAGTAAATTGTATGTGACAATGTGCTTTGTGACACACAATGAACAATAATGGAGAGATTCTTATATATAGTTTGGTATAATTCAACATTACTTTCGGCCCACAGCCCTCATTCAAGTTTCATGTTTGGCCCTTCGTAGGAAAACATTTGGGCATCTCTGTCTTAAGATATTAATAATGAGTGACACATCTGCTATCAACAGGTATCAGCGTCTAGGCCTGAGACTCCGCCTCCTGTCATCCAGCCGAAGCCCCCCAATGCTTCCAGCTCTGATATCAATGTCGTTCTGGAGGTCTCAAAGCCCGAGCAGTCCATCATCAAAGATGACGAGTGCTACGGCCACAAAAAGTCTCTCTCTGATGCCACAATGCTGGTGCACAGCAGCGGTGAGGAAGAGGAGTTTGAAGATGACAGCGGCCGTCACACCCCACAGTCTCAGGACGCTGTGAGCGGCACGCATCACCTGACGCCTATCGGTCGACCTCTCGGAGATCCACCCGCTTACCCGTTCAGCCTCAGTACGGACACGGTCCTGACGGGCCCTCTGTCGTATCAGCCGCATTCTCTCGGTCCGCTACCTGCGCTTTCAGAGCCTGGACACATGGTGCCCTCTGTATCTGAAGGAGATCTAAGCGGACAGGGACGATCCAAATACAAGAGAGACGTCTTTAAAAAGCCTGTGTCTGATGTGCCACCTGCCAGAAGAAACATAGATGGACTTCCACCACCGGTAAGTTCACTTCCCTTAAAAGTCAACAGAAAATCACTTTTGTGTCTTATATATTTGTCATTGTAATGTCATTTCTCAGTTGATTTGTTTCCTGTTAAGTCTGTTTTACTGTCATCATTATCGTGGTATTTGGGTTACTTAGCTCTTTGTTTTCAGACACCTGCAGTGTTTTAAAGACATAATGAAAACAATCAATACAGAAAATATTTAGTGTTGCCACCCTGTGAGTTGTAATCATTTTTTTGGCGTTTACAAAAGGAAAACCAAAATGACCATCAGTCCTCATCTAATGAAGATAAAGCAGGAACTGAATGCTTTCTCATTTCATTAATTCCTACTGGTGTAATTGTGATTAATCTTAAAAAGTTGAATTTTCCAGTAAATATTTATTATTTAAAATGAAATCCATTTTAATATTATAAACTGATACATGTAACGCCACCTGGTGGTACATGACACTACGAGGAATTGAAAATGCAAAAATATATACATATTTCAAATTAATTTATCTTTTTTAATATGATTTCAAATGGTTTTGATGATTAATAAATGTGCAATTTTAAATAAGGGATAATCCACGACTAGCCGTGCATTAAAGGATTTTAATGCACGACGTAGAGGCCTTGAACTGCCCGGCGCAAAGCGGATTATGCTAGCCGTGGATTATCCCGCTTATACCATGGTCATTTGCCAAGTTAAAGCTGTTATTGATGTTTACAGTGTAGTTCATTTCAAATTATGCACTACCCGTGCATTAGATGGTTTTAATGCACACCTTCCAGCCAATCTGAATCGAGTATTGTAACAGACCATGGTATAATATAGTTTTATGCATAAGCCATTATTTTAAATTGGATAATTGTAAACCATGTGTAACCTAGCATCAACACTAATGCATTCCAGTTGATCAAATCTCTGTTACATCAATAATAAAAATAAACATTACTATTGATAAATCTGTAGAATTTTACAAATGCATATGTGGGATGCGTATAATTGTCTGTGGTGGTGAGTGAAAAGCACTTGTTCTGAAACCATAGTTTTAACACATTCACTTTCTCTTTTAAAATAGCTCAACCCAAAAAAAAAAATCCCATCATTTCCTCATCAAACTACATGACTTTATTCTTTGACTTTCATATGCTAACACCAAACCTTATTTAAGCTTCTTTTTCATGAATAATTTGACTGCCAGGTCAGCTATCTGTCGTATGATTTGGACAATAAAATCTCATTTTCAGATACGATGATCAATAATTTAAAGGTGAATTCAGTGGCTGTGGTGTGGCTTTTGTTTGATCAGAAATGTGCATCATGTGTTTATACTCGGGGTGGGTCCTAACACTAGGTTTTAAACATGTAGGCTGAAGAATGCAACCCAACAAGCCATTCAGACCCGACGGCTTCATTCCTCTGAAGATCTGCTGAACGCTTTCAGTCTCTACCGTCCTCAGACACTGTTATTATTCTCTTTCCGACACATCAGGGTATGAAGAAAGGACGCTCTGAGACGAAGAAGATGGGCCCACTGAAGCTGGCGGCTCTGAACGGCCTGACGCTGTCCAGAATTCCTTTAACTGATGACGCTAAAGACGACCCAGAGAGCACGTCTAATGATGAGAGGGTGAGCGCACGATTGTGTGTTTGTAATGACTGTGTGATGGATGAAGTGTGTGTGTGTGTGTGTGTGTGTGTGTGGTGTTCGTAATGAGTGAAGTGTTTGTTGCTTATGATGTGTGTGTGTGTGTGTGTGTGTGTGTGTGTGTGTGTGTGTGTGGTCCTGGTAAACCCTACGGTACGGGGACAAAATGGGGACATTTTTTTGTCCCCATAAGGAAACAAGCCTATAAATCATACAGAATTGTTTTTTTTGAAGAGCAGAAAGTTTTATGTGATTCTTAGGTTTAGGGGGATAGAATATACAGTTTGTACAGTATAAAAACCATTACGTCTATGGAATGTCCCCTTAAAACATGGAAACCCAACGTGTGTGTGTGTGTGTGGTGATGTTTATGATGGATAAAGTGTGTGTTGTGTTTGTCATGACAGGTGTGTGTTGTGTTGCTCGTTTTGTGTGTGCAGTGTAAGATGCTGGAGATGCGTATGGAGCAGAAGTTGGTCTTCACAGAGTACGAGCAGATACCCAAGAAGCGTCTGAACGGCGAGTGCACCATCGCTCAGGTGCAGGAGAACAACGACAGGAACCGTTTCCAGGACGTCCTGCCTTACGATGACACGCGTGTGGAGCTGGTGCCCACCAAAGAGAACAACACGGGTTACATCAACGCCTCTCACATCAGAGTGAGAAACGTGGTTTAAACACCAGATTAAAATCACCAGACGTCATTGGTTGTCATGATAACGTGTGACGTCTGTCGCTCTGTTCACCAGGTCACGGTTCGAGGTAAAGAATGGAGTTACATCGCCTCTCAGGGTCCACTCACCAACACCTGTCAAGACTTCTGGCAAATGGTTTGGGAACAAGGAGTGGCCATCATCGCCATGGTTACAGCAGAGGAGGTGATTGGAAATGACATCTGGTTGCTACGCCAGACTGAGGTTGGCCAGTTTGTCTCACGTCGTGTTTTTAATCTGACCTGCAGGAAGGAGGCCGTGAAAAGAGTTTCCGCTATTGGCCTCGTCTGGGCTCTCGGCACAACACTCTTACATACGGACGCTTTAAGATCACCACGCGCTTCCGTACGGACTCGGGATGCTACGCCACGACGGGCCTGAAGATCAAACATCTTCTAACGGGGCAGGAGCGGACCGTCTGGCACCTGCAGTACACCGACTGGCCCGACCACGGCTGCCCGGAGGACTTTAAAGGATTTCTCTGTGAGTACATCACACAATGTCTTCTGTTCACTTTCATCAAAATACACTTAAATGCTTCATATCAGATTTTGTGAACCCAATAGGTTTCCATTTCTGTGCCTTCATATTTCTTTCCCTCGTCAATTCAATGGATGTTTAACAAAATTGGAATTCAAGCATATTATTATTACTTTTGATACGATGTTCATATCTCACCACTTTAAAGTTGCACATCATTAAAAAATGACAAATATTGATATATTGTGATATATTGGTCTGTCAGTACTTGTAACTTTTTGTGCGGCTCTGTTCATTTCTGTGTTCTAGCGTACCTGGAGGAGATCCAGTCAGTGAGGAGACACACAAACAGCTCCAGCGATCCAAAGAACACAAATCTGCCGGTTCTGGTTCACTGTAGCGCTGGGGTGGGACGCACTGGTGTTGTCATTCTGTCTGAGATCATGATCGCATGTCTGGAACATAATGAGGTACAGATGTCCTGTGCTGACTTCACTGTGCATGAACTCATGTTGACACTTTTGAGTTTAAAAATGTTTTAGTAGACGTTGAAACTTAATGCTCGTCTCTCCTGACAGGATCAGGAAGTGCCGGCGGTTCTGAACCTGCTGCGGCAGCAGCGGATGATGATGGTACAGACGCTCTCACAGTACACCTTTGTTTACAAAGTCCTCATTCAGTTCTTGAAGAACTCCAGACTGATCTGAGGTCAGCGCTGGCACGACGGTCTCTGTCCGAACGGCCGGTGTGCACATGGAGGATCAGACCGGCGGCGTCTCGTCCTCCGATTGGTCCGCTCGCAGTATTAGTGAAGGTGCGGGACGCGAGCCGGGGGCAAGTATGAAGGAGTCTGCACAGCAGGCAGTGGACTCGCTCCATTTGACCAGTATTATACACAGATTCTTCTGTGGGCTTTGACACGTGACCGCACGTGGCCCGGCACTTTTATTTCACTGTATATAGCAAAGCGCACTCCTGCTGCAGATCTGATGTCATATTAAACACTGAGTTTGTTCTTCTCCTCTGGATTCTTGTTACAGGTGAATGTTTTTAGTATGAAGGACTGAAACACACGTGTGCACATCATCACGCATGAAAGTCTCACAAATACCCTGTAAGATATTTGACATTGAAGTTTGTTTTTACGACCGTTGCTATATTTGGCATTGTGATGTTTTCATGACAAATTAAGCACATTTTAATTCTCATTAATGTAATGAAGTTTGTTTATTCTTGTAATTTTCTATTCTTAATAATTCTGCTAATCTTTCTGTTTTGCTTTTTTATTTAAATCTAAATTTTATGCAGTACAACAAATACTGACGTATAAATACTTTAATTATATTATTGCTATTTTTCCGGAGAAATGTACTTGATTGTTATGAATATTATGTCACAATGCACAAAATGTCGTCTTTAAACAAAATCTAATTTCTTTATTTTAATTGTCGGGTGAATTGTGACCCACATGTGTAGATTGAAGATTTTGTGGGATTTCTCAGTGCATCATGGGATGTGTAAGTGTTTGTGAGGAGCGTGAAAGTTTGTTGAAATGAAGTATCACATGCAGTGTTATGTGACATTCGTGAGGTTTTATTTCCAGCGTCAGAACGCAGCCAAAGAAAAGACGCTTTACTTTCTCAGAAGCAATCTTTAAATAATTTACAATATTATGTATTAAACTTGTATATGAAAACTGTCAAATGTTTTCTACATATAATCAAAAATGCTTTCTTGTTGCATTAGGGATATTTTTGTATTTCTTCAGCTTCCGCCAGCGTTCTCAAACCCGACATGCCAAAGTTTGTACAGTAGTGTACAGTAAGTTTATTTTTATCAGTTCAATACCTTAAACATGATGGTCTACCAAAGAAAATTCAACCTATCAAAAGTCTTAAAACACTGTGAAACTTCATACGTTCATCGTGTTTGTGCGATGAATGATATGAAAGGTATTTTGAAGGATTAGCTTGCGCCATATAAAGTCTGTTTAAATACAACCTGTTTGAAAAGTCAATTAGGTCTCATCATCTTTATATTATTATGAATATAAGCTACATTCCACCAGCAGCTGTGCACTCTTAAGTGTAGGACATACGTGTACAACGTGATGCGGTCTGTAAAGTTTTAGTAGCGGCTTAAATTATCCAAATTCAACAGGTGAATGTCACGAGATGTCTGAGTCATATTTCACTTGAAAATCTGTGTGAGTGTAAAATAAGTATTGAATTGTGCTGGAAAAGTGCACATCTTAACAGTTTGATGTGCTGAACTTATTTTATTGTGATTTTATTAAACATTACTGTATTACAGTATTGAGAACAGGACTGTTTTTTCACATAACAATGATGAGAATTTAAGGGGAAAATGTGCAAAACATGTTCATGTTCTTTTTTGTGCAAGTGAGATATGACCCAAGTATTTTTCTCCTGAGCTTTACCCCCAAACTCTTTTCTATTGTGAATAGTACCTACAGATATAAATAATGTGCCGATGTTGGGTTGAATGTAAAAATGTATACGTATGTTGTGTTTTATGTGAAGGACAATCATTTTTGTTTTACACGGTTTTATATGGTGCATCTAATTTCTACATATCATGAAGTTTAATGAAAGAAAAACAGACACAGTTATCATGTATTTACACTAAAAGTTGTTTTGAATACACTATTTCCCAGATGAAAACTGGACTTTTTCTCCCAGAGATGCTTTTGTTATTCATGTACATTAACAGAAAGTAGTGTTTATACTGCAGATTTTGAGTGTTATGAATGTTTAACTGCATTGAGTTTGAGATTTAGGTTTATATGATGTGTTGTGGTTGTGTGGTGCGAGATGCAGGTCAGCTGATGATGTGTAGGTATCAGAAGAGCTAAATTATATCCCTTTGTAAACAACTATATTTTTCAGTCAGAAAATAAATATTTTAAATGAGTAAAGTTCTGCATTGTTTTTTTTATTACTTTATGAAAGTTCTTATGGAAACTTCACCTGAGAAAATGTCTAGTTAAAAGGAATTGTTAAACTTCCCTGTACCGTGGTATAGTTTTGCCGAATGATGTCACTCATCATGAAACACCTGTAGGCTGTACCATGGTATCTATCAAAAAAAAGGTATTATATTTGTTAGCATGTTTTTGATTTTTGACATTTTGTTTATTATCTTGGATTAGAAACTGAATGTTCTTATAAAGCCTCGGAAGGGATTTTTATATGATTTAATTTCAATTGCGTGTTTCCACAGTTTACCACAAGATGGCGCGATGACTCCGTGTGTGTTTTTCACCGCGGTGTGACACTAATACTGAGATCAGATCTTTACACATGTTTCTATCATAAACAACCCGATTTATTAAGTTAAATAATTCAGATGAAAGCATGAAATGTACAATTAAAACCGGTCTTTTCCTGATGTTTAAACCTTGACAGACATTGTAACGTGATCTAAATTCTACAGGTCCAGATGTGAATGAATCAGAAAGGGGGAGGAGCCACACAAACAGGCAGCTTCATAAATAACAGATTGACAGCTGGTGTGTTTGTTGAGGCTCTTGTGATGATGGAGCTCATTCAAGGTGTGTTTATAGTGCTGCTGTTTGATCTGATCTTCATGCGACACCTGGGAGAATCTGAGGCACTTTCAAGGAAACCGGCCCTTCAGGGGTCTGCGAACCCTTTTCTAATTTAAGCTCTGACACCAGAAGATTAGCACACGAGTCTCTGGGAGTTCAGTCCAAACAGCTGTTACAGGGTCCTGTGATGCCGCTGGACTGAAGGTTTCCAGTAATCCAGACTGAGGTGGTGGTGGGTTTTGAGACCGCCCATGACACCCGGCAGTGTTGCCGTTCAGTACGGAGATCAAGAGATCAAATATGTCTTTTATCCAAGCCAGAGCTTTTATTTCTAATATGCAGGAATCACGATGTGAGCAGTAACGTCTTGAGGCCGTCATGGGTTCCTTACGCCTCCACGGAGGTTGGCCAAGAAGTTCTGCTGTTCTCCTTGAGGCTCATGATGGGCTCTTTAAATTTAACTTCGAGTGTGTGGCTGTAATTATTTCTTTTGTTTTCAGGTTGTTTATTATCTGGGTGATGTTGAGGAAGCTTGGTTTTCAATAAAACTGGAAAATGATTTCTTGTTTCTGTGGTTCTTGTTTTCCACCGAGTCTCTTTGAATCATGTGAATGTTCAGCAGATTTGAGCAGAAATAAACTGACATCCATACTGCCAGACGTAGTGACAGAAAGAATAGCTGTTCATCCCAACAGTGACAGACCAGTGATTTCTGAAGCCTCTCACACAAAAGTGCACTGCAAAAAAACCAACACTTAAACCACGAGAGAGCGGTTTTCACACCCCAGTATTCATACAATGATGTAGAAGTGCTGCTTCTCTGAATGAATACATTTCCCTTCATGTGTTTGTTAATGTGTATGTGAGTCTTTCTTCAGTGGAACACAACAGAAGATATTTGAAGAAATGTGCTTTTGTTCATTCAATGGAGTTCAGTGTTTGAGAAGTCATAAAGGTTTAAAATGACATGAGGATGAATAACAATTTTTAGGTGAATTGTACTTTTAAAGAACTGTTCCACACGTGCATAAATATTGATCATTAAACATTAAAGGTTAAAACCTTTACCAATAGTTCTGTGAACCTTATTTGTATTTGACTTTGCAACCTAGTTTCTTTAAAATGGATGTGTGCACCATTAGTGATGTCACTTCCTCCTGTGTGCTGCTGTCGTTCACAAACTCGCTCCATTGGTTGAGTCACTTTTAATGTGTTGCTCCCAGCAGACGACTTATGAGACGCCACAAATGGAATGTAGAGACATGGAAATTAAATGGAAATTAGAGACATGACCGGCTTTGTCTTTTAAAAGTTAATCTGTTGATCTCTAAAAACCTGTTTTAACATGGCCGCTGGCTTTTCTTTTGTTAAAGAGGATTTTTTTAAATCAAAAATGTCTTAGGTGTGTATAGAGTCACACCCCAGATATCTACCTGGTTTCATCTTTTAAGGAATCTCAGCAGAGGGCTTCACTGGAAAAATCATTTGTTGTTTCGACATAAATGAAGTTTCCCAGGATAATTCAACTTCAAATCAAATTCACGCAAGAACTAATATTTTTACCTTAAATCAACAAACATTTTTTGGCCAGTCGTGCAGGTAACTACATCAATTTTTACAGTGTTGTCTTGTTCATAGCAGTTTGAATGAATAACTCTGATGCTGGTGTGTGTTTGATGTCAGTTTATTGAGTAATGTTTCATAACAATCATAGATAAACACAGACACAGTTTCATTATTTTAGTGTAGTTTAATATTATGGTTTAGACTTAAAGTGAAGCTGAAGTCCAGCGTCGCTCAGTGCAGGATTGGACAGGATCTCCTCCATGTCACCATCAGCTCATTTTTTCTTATGTTGGTCACTTTTGCCGTGACAGCCGCCTTTACCTTGACCTTGACCTTGACCTTGACCCTGTCCGTGACCGTGTCCGTGCTCGTGACCCTTTCCTTTACCCCCCTTGCCCTTTCCCTTTCCCTTCTTCCCCTATTAAGAAGAAGCAGTAAGATTAAAATGGGCAATAGGCTAAGCTCCGCCTTAAAACTGTTACCGACCAATCAGCTTTCACTAGTAACACTAGACGGGTGGGCGGAGCTTAGAGAAGTCTCTTTCAGATGAAAAGTTTTTATATGTGATTCTCACCTTTTCTCCTTCATCTCCTGAGCACTGTAAGGAAATATCACAGTATATTAGTCAAATGTAAAGCATTAACATGCTACTTTCTGAATAAAAAAATATATTATTGACAAGTCTGCAGAGAACAATGCCATTGTATTATTAACTAAAAGATTTAATAAACATATGCATGCTAAATATATATATTCTGTACAGGTATGAATTGTTTATTGTGTGTGTTGTGTAGTAAATGAAGAGATGATGTGATCATACACTTGATCCAGAGTCAGAATCCTCTGCAGCGCAGGTCTGTTTACAAACAATACAAATCAGTAAATCAAAAGAATTACTTTGCTATTTCAAAACTTGTTTTAATTGATAATATTTATAAATGTATGTATGTACATATGTATTTATTTAATCTGCATGTTTTCATTCATATGTCTTTTTGTGATGTGATGTGAAATAAAAAAAGAATATTTTACCTTTTGGTGTTCTGTAGAAAATATCAAGAAAAGAAAAGAAATAATCAAATTAATTGGATGTAAATGTAAACATATCGCATAATATATACACTTAATAAAAATATATTTTAATGAAACGCATCACTTACCCTGTTCACAGCTCATATTGAGATATCAGATGTTTCAGCACAGAAAAAAACTGCAATAATAATAATAATAAATAAAACATAAGCAGATCAGCAGAAGCCAGTTGTTCATTTCTATTACATATCCCTTGACTTAGTTCCTGAGATGATCAGTGTAGAGATGTGAAATATTTCTTACCTCGTGTCTTGTCTTGCACCTCACTGTGAAAATCATGTTTTCATGCCTGTATTTATACATCAAATCCACCCTCAGGTGATACACACACACACACACACACACACACACACACACACACACACACACACACACACACACACACACACACACACACACACATACCTGCCCGTCCACACCCTACACTGGATAAACAGGTGAACATTTCAGGTGAGGTGTGTGTGTGTGTGTGTGTGTGTGTGTGTGTGTGTGTGTGTGTGTGTGTGTGTGTGTGTGTGTGTGTGTGTGTGTGTGTGAAACACAAAGTGAAAACTGCTGTCTAAAGTCTTAACAGCAGGATTAGTCTTATTAGTTGTGCAGATACATTCACTAACCAACACGAACTCTATATAGTGAAGTATGAAACTACATTAGTTCTCTTGCACATTAATAAGAATATTAATAAAGGTTTAAGTGGATATTGTTTTTACTGTGGATGCAGAATGTCATTGTATTATTTATCTGATGTTGGAACGCCCAAAATATGTTGGCAGGTAAACAGGCATCATAATTATAGCCCTTGTGTTTCTGGTGTTTTTAAAACTTGAAAGTTGACAAAAGACTTGCAAGGAAAGATCTTTACCGTAGTTCGTCAACAGCCGTGTGCGCGCGTGCGCGTGAGCGAACATTAAACTTCTTGGTGCATTCAAGTGACTGAACATTTTCATCACATATTACATAGATGTGGATTTTAAATCAAAATGTTCTTATTACAGTACGTGTCATAACATTTTTGTGTTTCTTTTGAATGTGTGCAAGAAAACATTAGGCAGCTCTCAATGAATGTCTGCCTGTGTCCCGTTTGGATTTTAGGACTAAAAGTAGTCGTAACATTTGATTTGGGAAACATTACAGAAGCAATTAAAAGTAGAAGTTTAAATAACAGGAAGATAATTCTTTGTTTGTGTTATGATGTATAGAGACCGGAATTCATAAGTGTTGGCAGTTTGTCATGTGGGTGTTGCATTAATCCAGTCAGTGTCCTGTAAATCAACTACACCCATAAAAACACATCTTCACTCAAACTGACGTGAATCACAAATAACAACAAAAACTGTTACAGTGTAGATACATTTTAAAGAGGCTCCGCCCACCAGTGATGGAAAACAGACCACAGTATCCCACAAAATAAGATCAAAACATCTACAAATACTCAAGTACAAATAAATAAAATACCGATTATGCAAATTTGAGTGCTCGTTGGATAGATGAGATAGTTATTTCTCTCAAGCATTAAGGTTAAATGTCGAGACGCTACATGTTTCAAACTGTGATCAGAAGAAAGTCTGCAGTTTAATACGCGTTGATGCATGAATGCAAAGAATAAAAATAAACCTGCGTGAATGAGTGAGAGTTTGACAAACACGATGCTTGAATGGCCTATATTTTCCTCTTTGGAAACACAAAGCATTATGGGTGTGTAACTGCCTTGAGTTCTTTACCATCACTGGTGTGTGTAATAGAAGTCATCAGATCACTGAAGCACAAGGAAACAGTTCATGTTAATGCTGATGTGAATATGCACTTATCTGGATTAATATGCATTAATGATTTCGTGAAAACACAAAGGCAGAAGAATTTTCGAGATGACACAGCAAATGATTTCATTGTGCTCGACTGAATCAGTCTGCTCGAGGGGAGTCAAGTGAATCTAACAAACACATGCCCGAGTCATTTAAGCTCAACATTAAGCTTTTTTAGGACTAGTGAGATGGTTTGAATTGTGATGTCATTACGGTTCAACCCACACACACACAGACAAAACAACATTCCCAAAAGACTTCATTGCCTTTATTGAACACATCATTTTTGATTTTGGAGTCAAATATGATCCAGATTTATCTGATCAGTACATGATCCTATCTGCTCTCATTACATCACTTTTGTGTAGTTGTGTCATCATCACTGCTTAGATTTCACTTCATGCCAAATAGGTTAAAGTTCTGGGTTTACAGGACAGTGTACACATGTTTGTTTAGATATCTTTGTGAGGACTTCTATTATTCTTCAGGTATTTCTAATGGTATTTTTTACTCATTACCCCTAACCACACCTTTAAACCAAACACACACACACACACACACACACACACACACACACACACACACACACACACACACACACACACACACACACACACACACACAGATCACTCGACCTGCATGTGTTTGGACTGAACATAACATGTGAAGATCATGTCAACTGAACAGTTTGGATTTCCATCCTGCTACACATCTACATGTTTGTTTTTCTTGTGTAAATTGTGTAAATAATAATAAAAGAGTGTTTTTGATCGAACATTTTTTAACCTTTTAAAGAAATATTTATATTCAAGAAAACGATCAATATTACAGCACTTATAGGCTTTACTGTACTTACTGTAAGAACATTAAACACTGAAGAATCTGGTTTATCAACATTAATGAGAGTGAAAGTGCAGCTGTAATTCTTCAATACTCTGTTAATACTCCAGTAATCACATCCCATAATTCACACATGAATCTGCACATCAGATCAACAGTAAACCTCATGCTTATTATAAGCTCTGGGCTTTTGTACATATATTCTAAGCTTTAGAAATAGCTTAAAAACTTGTTGTGCATATTTACTTAGTCATTTTAAGAGTCTGATCCACGCCTGAAAAAACACACAATACCTCTGTTTGTGCTGGTTTTCTAATCTTTGTCTTTTAAACCATTGTTTACATTTGATTTAAGATAACACAAAATAAAACATTACAAAAGATAAACAACAGAAAACAATACAAGGACTTCACATGCCATGTATCACAGAGAGAATCCGTAGAAGAATTTCATGGCGTGTTGTAATGTGTCGAGTATTCAATGTATTACTAGTTACTAGTCTCACTTTTCACAAGCGTACATATCATCTGTAAATATGTAAATTCAACAATATACTACCATGTACAATGTCTCTTATATGTTCTACTCCCATTTTCTGTACTATAGTCCTTTTTTACATATGCATATTTTCTTTTTATATATATTTTACACTGTAAATCTTTATTATAATTTGTCTTGTCATTGTGTTGAATGTGTATACTAGTAGCTTCCAACACCAAAGAAAATTCCTTGTGTGTGCAAGCACACTTGGCAATAAAGCTCTTCTGATTCTGATTCTGAATGATTTCCTAGCAAGTCACCAAATCATAATTCAGTATGTGAAGCTCAGTGTATAATCTGAAACTAGAGAAAGCAGACGTTCTGCGTACAGAAGCATGGTTTAGTGGACGTAACCGCTCTGGTTAGTTTCCCCCCCCCGAGCAGCAGGTGTGGTTCATGTCGAATGTTTCAGGTGTGGCCAAAGGGAGACACATAATTGTCTCTTTTCTCTTATTTAATAACAAAACATGAGTTTCTCTGCTGAGTGACCATAAGCCTGTATTTTAGTGTTGTGTTTTGTAGTAAAACTATTCAAAAACACAAACGCACACCTGTGTAACCTCACACATCCACAGAAATCACTTTATAAGGTCCAGCATTTGTTTTTGGTGTGTGTTGTAATTCTCTCACTGACCGCGCGGTGCCGCCAGATCCCAAATAAACGTCTCGCGCTGGCTCGTCAATTTCCGGCAGTGACGTCACGATTCACCTAGAAGATCGTCCCACATCGTCCTCAACAGAATAAACCGGTTTGTTTAGTTCACTTGGTAAAGTTCTTCATAATTATTGTGCTCATTTTCATATGTGACGTATAAAAAAGCGGTTTTGTTGACATTCGTGACGAAGTTTATTCGTGTAAGTCATAAATCAAACGCAAATCCTGAGAGAACTGATGTTTGACGATTAACGTTACGTTAACTTACCTCAGAAGTTTCTCATGTAACTTACAGAAAATACAGTTTTTAAGAAGAGTCACATTTTTAAATTTGTTAAATGTTTGTGTCGAAGGTCTTCATTTTATCAAGTGTCCTTTATTTTTAGACCGATATTATAAAATAAATATAAGAAAAGCACACAGTTTTAGTCGAGGTCTGTTTTTATGCCTGTCAGTGATGGTTAATGCTGTTAATCCTGTGTTGCTGGTTATGTTACTTATGCTGAACTGCTGCAATAACAACATTTTATTGCCTGAAGTTGTTGTATTTTTGTGTAATTGATCATTGTGACTGCTGGTTTCCCAGATAGCAAAGATAATTTGATGTAATGTGTGCGCGCGTGCGCGTGCGTGTGTGTGTGTGTGTGTGTTTAAACCATGTGAAATAATAATAGTGCAGAATGTTTTTTCATCTTACAGTATGAGAACATGAGAACCATCCCATCATGATCACAAACCTCCATGAGTAGACATTCGCCACATCAGAAACATGTGGGTGTTTGAAACTATATGTCAAATGAATAAATGTAAATATAATGTAAAGATATGTACTAGAATGATATTGAAGATAAACTTGTAGAATAATGCCATATGCAAAATGGTAAGTTTGTAAAATACAATAATTACTAAGGATGTCAAATGATTAATTGCAATTAATTGCATCCAGAATAAAAGTTTGTGTTTAAATAATATCTTCATAGGTTAATGTGGTTTATAAGTCTGGTCTGAATGATCCTTTAATGAATCAAACTGATCTGTTTCAGATCACTGACTCTTCAGGAGATTGACAGTAAATTATGTTTTTGTTTTCATAAGATTTGTACTGTAGCTCTTTTCTTGAGTCTTTATAACGGTGCTTTCATGCTGTTTTTCAATCTATTTTTAAAGCCTCTGGGCTTCTGTCTCTATTCATTACAACTGCATTAAAGCCAGAACAGACTTCAGATTTTCTGCTTTTGTGTTTCACAGACAAAAGAAAGCCAGACGGATTTAGAGCGACACGAGGGTGAGTGTTTTTATTCTCGAGTGAAACTGTCCTCTGCACAATTAAATCAAATGAAAACAGTAAAATATAATACAGATTATTGCAGAGGGCTTAAAACATCACTGTTTGTAGAATGCATCACCAGTGTTGGATGTTTAAAGAGTTTTAGGGGTAGGTGGGGGAGCGAGGGGTAAAATTAACTATGAGCGAGCGAGTGAGAGAGAGGGAGAGAGAGAGACTGCACCACGGGCGAGCGGGCGGGCAGCAGCTGTACGATCTGCTCGCAGGGTTTTTCTCTCCGTCTGCTGGACGTCTTGGCTCGTGGCCCGACTGCCGTTTTTGTAATCAAGGCATGATCCCAGACTCCATGCGCTTCCCCGAGCCGCGTCGGCTGCCTGCCGTTTGGAAGGACTTCACGTTTCCCTGTTGACATGCATAAAGCTGTGAGTCTCTCTCTATTTCTCTCTTTTTTCAGTTGAACGCCCTGTATGTCACTCGTTTCTTTTCGTATCTTTTGTGTACGAGATGGGTGCTGGGACTAACGTGAGCTTTGCTGTCATATCCGCGGTTTATCCTGCGACCCGCCGCAGGAACAGAACGAGGCCTCTGTGTGGGTGCAGGAGCTGCTGCGCGTGTGTGTGTTTGACATGTGATCTGTAAATATGAGACAGGAAAACCACACTGAAATGTTCCTGTCCTGCAGCGGCATTGATGAGTCATTTTGTCTGTCCTGTCGCGCTGGATTTTCCTTAAGAGTGTGTTCGTGTGTCTGTGTGTGTTGGTGGTTTGTTTTGGTACCCTGACATGCTTACTGTTAGTGTGACAGTAGTTGTTTAAAATGATCTTTATCAAATTCACAGATTGTGAATGTTCTGTGTTTGTTTCCTCTCATGCTGATGCTCATGCTTTCTTACTTCAGTTAAAGGCAAACAAAGATGTTTTGAAGAAATCTTAAGCTGCTGTTATACTGAAAGTGGATGATGATTTAAAGGAAAAGTTATTTCTGGGTGAACTATAACTTTTAGACTCTTTGACACCAAGAATGATAACTATAACAAAAACTATATGGCCTAACAGATGATAATGTTATTTTTATTTTTAATTTCAGCGTTGTCGTTTCACATTTTAAATGCACTTTGATATGTTGATATGCTCTAAAAAATGATCCAACAATATTGTTCCTTTGTTACTTAATATAGTTGTGATGTTGACTTTTCTATTCTCTTAAATTTAGAAGAATTTTCAAAACTTTGAATGAAAATAGTTCTTGGTGTGAACGTGCCTTTCAGGTAAACAGGAGAGGATTTTTTGGAATGTGTCGAGTTCTAGGAATGCTGGGAATCTTAATAAAGTTAAGCAGGGATTATTCTGACCCCATCAGCCAATCACAGTCCTTTTTACTGAAATGTCACATGGCAGTGACCATATTTGACATATTTATCATTTATGATATACATATTTTTCCATTATGTTCCTCAAGGTTCCTCGCATATCATCAGGTTTTTTGGAAATTACTGGTATGATATAAAATCTTGTTTTCTATCGTATGGCCGCTGAACGTTGACCGTCGTGTTGTGTTCTGTCTCTTTAAATATGTGCAGACTGTCAGTGTTTCTGTGGGTTTGGGCTGTTTGAGTGTTGAGTCATTGTTCTGATCTGGACTGAATGTCACATGGATCAGCAGAGATTGTCTTTATCTTCTGCTTCAGTCTGTGTCTGCAGATGAGATCTGATCTGATCTGGTTTGGCATTGAATTAAAGTCAGACCTGCTTATAAAGCATTAGACTTCAATGATTTTATAGTAATACATATCATGGACGTGTTGCAGTCAGGAAGAAATGTGAAGCTTGTGGTTTTGTTGAAGCACTTTCATGAATGTTGTTGTAAAGTATCTAAGCATGTACATACATTTGTTAAAGAATGGGTAACCTGAATTCTTTTATTGATATCTGATGTCTTAAAGGGTATTTGTTAGCTGTTCATACGACTTTAACTGTGCACAGATAGGGTCAGTAACCCGTGTGGGTTTTGTGGGCGACTGTCAGGGTCTCATGAGTGGGATTTCTCAAATCTGTAAACTGTGTGCATGTTCTGCTGTGTGTTCGTGTAATACAGTTACTAACAGATCTAACACATAATGTAATAAAGTGTTCCAGGTGTTGTGTGTTCATTCATTGAGCCGCTCAATGAGTCTCTCTAGAGCTCGAGAGGTTTCATCAGAGGCTCACATCTCACTGTATTCTCGATGTAGTCGTGATTCGCTGACACATTCAGCATCTGCCCTTTAACCGCAGCGCTGGCGTGCTGTGCATGCGCTCCTGCATCAAACACACAGAACAATTTTGATAAGGTCAACTGAATGTGTAGTTTTAGTACATTGTGTTTAAATTGGAATTGTTTTCATAACTCATGTATGTGTTCATGTAATGCTGTTGGGGTATTTTACAGTCATGCTAGTGATTTCAGGTCTTAAACGGCATGACCAGACCCAGCGTTTGAGGTGCACGAGGGTTCAAGTTGCCTGTCGGAGCAGCTGACGCTAATAAAGCAGCATCCATGTGCAGTCAGATGCACTCAGTTTAACAAAACAAAACCACACACACAAATCATAAATCTCTTCATCAATTTTAGATGGGCAAGCGTCAGCACACAAACATTGTGTTGGTTTTTCTGAAATGCGGTGACACTTCTTCAGCATGTTGTGTTTAATATAAACTCTTGATTTCAGTTAATTTGCTTTATGCAGCTTTAGAAACGTAAGATTTGTGTAAATTCAGATGCAGTCGGTAGCAGAAAAGTGTAGTGGAGTATTTGGATTATTGTGTTGTTGTTTGTGATGTTCATGAAGTGTTCTGTGCTCAGAGCCCGGCAGAGACGACCATGATGATGATGAAGATGCAGAAGGACGCAGAGCTGGACAAAAAGATTGAAGCTTTACGCAAGAAAAATGAAGCTCTCATGAAACGCTATCAGGTGAGAACGACACATCACAGCCACTACTGCACCTGTGCTGGTTTATTCTGGCCTGCTCTGGTTTAGGCTACCCTGCACTGGTTTAATCTGGCCTGCACTGATTTAGTCTGTCCTGCACTGGTTTAGTCTGGCCTGCGCTGGATTAGTCTGGTCTCTGTGTTAGTAATGGTCGTGTGATGTGTTTTTTTCAGGAGGTGGAGGAGGATAAGAAGCAGGCGGAGCAGGAAGGCATGTCATTACGCAGCAGGAAGGGGAAACCTAATGATCTCACCATCACTCTCAACAACAAATCCTGCAATGTGAGCTGCTTGATTTCTTCAATGCAAACACTAGAAACTGCTGCAGTTTAGCCATGATGTCATATCAGAACGACCCTGCTAAAAAGTGGATAAGGATAAAAAATGAAATATTTTATTTCCTAGTATGCGTTTTCTCTTCCATGGCAGACAAAGTCACAAAGTGAAAGAATGGTGATGAAAATTTGTAATTTGTGGGTTGATGTGTGCTGGTTCAGGAGCAGCGTGTGGTGACCAAGAAGTCTGTGCAGAAAGAGTCAAACACCAGATCAGATCAGGAGAAGGATCCCTGTGAGTCTGGGTCCAGATCCACCCTCAGTGTCGGGAGAGGGAAGAGAAGACAGCTGCTCGTCACAACACCAGGAAACATCAAGGCAAGACTATAGAATAATTCGGTCTCATGCCTGAATTAGTCTGTTTGTGTCAGTCTAGATGAATCTGTCTGTCATATTGTTTCAGGGTAAGAAGGTGTTTGGTGAAAGAAAGGACAGAAATCGTTCTGTTAGTCCAGCGAAAATTAAGCCATGTGCTGAGGAAGAGCAGGACACGCCGGACTCCAGCGCACGAGTCAAACGACCTCCATCCACAAAGAGAATCGTAGAAATAAAGGTGAACAAACACAAAGTCCTGATCCAAAAACCTCACGCTGTTTTCTTGAAAACATCTTATTTGTGTTCTGTGTTTTTTCTCATTATAAAGTGAGTTGACCTGACAATTCATCCAAAACATTTTAATAAGATCATCATTTAGAGACATCAGATACTGGAACGTTTTGGAAATGGTACAATGTCTTCTGTTAAGTCGTGAGGACACGTTTATCAACCAATCTAAATCGGATTACCGGAACATATTGTTTTAGTTTGTTTTAGTGTAGCAGCATCTGCTCAGATACACCCGGCTGTCTGAATGACTCTGTGTTCCCATGATGCCGTGCAGCATTCCTGTGCTGTGTGTCACTGTCTCTGTGTGTCTGCGATGCCCTCCTCGTCTCTTCTCAAGTCTCCAGGCTTTAAATAGATGTCAGACGCGATGGGTCACGCCTCCTCTGATCATAAAGACCTCAGCAGAGCCGCTGTGAATATTCATCAGGACTTTTGGCAGGAGTTTCCCTCTCTTTAGCTCCTCACACGTCTGACGTTTAGCAACCACTCAACACAACCAATTACAAGCCTTACAAATGACATAAGCCCCACATGACTTCAAAATATAGCAAATATCTCAATAATATCAAGCTTTACATTCAGTCTGACGATGTGCAATGAAAGGAGAGCCTGAGCTACATTTAGAGACCAAAATAGCACCTTAGCATCCACATAGCAATGCCCTAGAAACCATCTTAATGTTGTCATGTCTAAGTATAATTTACATTTATGCATTTGGCAGATACTTTTATCCAAAGCGACTTACATTGCATTACACTATACATTAGTTTCTAAGTATGTGCAATCCCTGAGATCGAACCCATGACCTCGCCGTTGCTAGCGCCATGATCTAACCACTACCGGAAAGCTGTATTTTGAAATTAATTCACTTAATACAAAAACCTTCTGTCAGCTGAAGTTGTATTTGTGTGTCTCTGCTGTATTCTCATTGCTGTGTGGGAATTTCAGGGCGTGTTTTACACCCGTCTGTCCGCTGATGTTCGACAGACACGACGAGCCGAGCTCTACATAATACACACTATTGTGTTTCCGACGCGACGAGTCTTTGTCTTCTGTGCTTTTGTCTGGTTCGTATTCACTCACATGAGGACAGAATGTGAAGATAAAAGCGATAATGAGAGGAAGAGGAAACTTTGATAAAAGATAATTTCTTTGGAATAATGCAGACTGAAGAATCGTGCAGAATAAAACCAGACTTCTGTTTTTTAGAAAAGGGTTTGTGGTCGTGTTGTGTGGTTTCTTATCACTGCAGATCTATTGTATAAGAGGATGAGGAGTCAGAACTGAGATATCCTTCTGTATATGATATCCCATAATGCATCAGCAAAATGTTAAAAATGACTCCAGGACAATGATGTCATAGCACAGGCATAAGACAGAGCTCAGAATCCTTTTGCTGTGTTATTCTGTGAGCATCATAAGAGGCGTCAGAGATGAGAAACACAGATAATCTGTCACTGCTGACTGACAGGTTCATTTTACTGTAATTACCCTCATTTACCAATTTTCTTCGTTTCTCTCGCTCTCTTCCCATCTCTGTCAGTTCATTGTTTGGATTCATAATGAGCCGTATGATTTAATGTCATTAACGTTTGTTCTGAATGGGTTTATTATGCTGCTGATGGGACAGTGTGTGTAATTGTTGTGTTGTTGTGCGTCACTGCAGAAGTTAATTTCATATTAAACATCCAAAATGTCTTAGTTTTCAGTATTTTCACTGCTCTTTTCCACATCTCGGCATCTTGATATTTGTTTCTAGTGAACTCGTGTTTAATGTTGTCTGGGTTGTAGGGTTTATATTGTGTAGTTTTGTTGCTGGTTTATGAGAATGAAAAACATCTCCTGGCAGTGTTCATCTTCACTTTCTGTCTACTGATGGAATATTTTGTACCAAAATATGATTGAGAAGCATTTGTTTAAATGTGATTTAGATGTGTTTTTATGTTTAAAAGCGTTGAGCATCACTTCTGATTGTGTCTTTTTAGAGTTTAGGGCCAAGTATAAAATCAGATTCTAGGTCTGTATGAATGGAAGGTTTGATTATTGTTTAATGATTCTGTACTGAATGTGATGTCTAATATATGTTTTCTATAGCAGCCACGAATTAGTAAACATAAAAACGCTACAGATGTGAGAGTAAGAGGCTTTTCAACTCTTCTTATGTTGTACTCCAGACAGCAGTAAAGCAGATGTACTTCTTCTGTTTGTCCACATGAGGGCAATATAACTCCACAGCAGTCATATTGAATGATTGTTTATTCCTTTGCTTTGCCAGTGTAATGTAACTTTTTTGAGTTCCATGACCTGTGACTGGTCTGGCCAAGAACTGCCCTTTTAAAGTAAACCTTTTAACTGACATGTAAAAGCACAATTCATTTTGTATTTACATGTCATTTAGGGGTGGGATTATCTAAAATAGATTATTTCACAATTATAGTTAATAAATGAAGAATTATTTTATAAAATTCATATATTGAATGTTAATGTGTTTTAGTTACAGTAATATTGTCAAAACATTATACAAAAAACAAACAATACACATCACAATAACAACAAACTCTATCTCTCTGTCTGTCTGTGTAGGAGGTCACAGGTCAACAGGATGTTAAGAGCAGAAGTGAAGAGTCACAATGTGATCAGGTGAGAGAGTGTTTTTTCTCTTTACTGTGTGTCATCACAAACACACACACACACACACACCCACACACACACACAAACACACACACACAAACACACACACACACACACACACACACACCACAAGTACGCCGTGCTATATTTAATCCAAATCAAGGTGGTTTATCCTGTTAAATACAAGAAAAATTCTGATTAATATCAGTTCTCATCTGAGAGATAAAAAACACTGTGATGTGATGTCAGTAGTGTTGATAATCCCAGTCCAGCTGATTCTACAACTCATATTGATTTTGTCATCATCATTTCTCTTATTTACTGATTCTTATTGTATATTTTATTTTATAAAACGGTCAGTTCTGATCCTTGATTCTGATTGGCTGGTTGTGCTTCTTTAAAATGACCTCTGTTGTGATTTCTTATCATTTGCATGTCTGTGTTGTTCATCAGGATGGTCCTGGTTGTTGAAGACTGTAGGTGTTGCGTGTGTTTATGATTTTGTGGTTTCTTAAAGCTTTGATTCAGTCATCATCTTCTCTTTTAGGCCTCTGAAGGTGAGCCGCTGGGAGTCACTGACCTGAATATTACATCCAGAGAAGAGCAGACGGAGTACCAGCGCTGGAAGAAAGAGCGAGAGGAGATCGACAGAGAGCGCGTGGCCCGACACAGAAACTCTAAAGGCCAGTGGAGGAGAGCCTGGGACGTGGAGAAGCCCGACCTGATGTAAGCCGCACTGTTAGTTTGTTAGTTTGCGTGTGAACATTGAGCTGCTCGAATCTTAATGGAGGATCCTGATGCCATCAGAGTTCTTTCCATATGTAACTAATGTCAGCAGTTCTTTCTAGAACTCATCCATACGGAAAGCTGTCTGTGTCTGTACATCTTTAAATGTTGACCGTAAAATTGACCATTTACATTTGCTACTGTTTTACTTCCCAAACATGTCAAGTGACTAAATTGTTTTAGCGTGTGTATGTTTACGTGAATTAACAGAGTTGATATTTCCTGTGCAGTTATGTAGATCTTGTGTGGTTCTTTATAGTAAAGTCATCCACAATGTGTCCCTGCAGATCCGGACATACAGTCCCACAAACATGACTTCAGTCCAGATGTTAACAAGGGTCTGTAAGTCTTCAGGGTTTGAGGTGCTTTCTTCAGGAATAAATAATCCTCCCCTGTGAGCACTATTGAGTGGACGAGGACAGCGGGATATTTTTAGGGTTTAAATGCCTTGCCTTATTTGGCAAGATTTGTGAACACCAGAGATTGTCCAGGACAGCAGCACACGTCAACCCAAACGTTTGTGGGAGGTAGAAGATAGATGAGCACGGGCCACTCTCATCCGTGTGTGTGAACCTTCAGTAGTTTATCTGAACTGATAGTTGTGTCTGTTGTGTTTTCTTTAGTTTAACCAACAAGACCCTTGGTCAGCCAGTTTTATGAGAAAAGTTGAGAACCAGTAAACCAGCACTTACTATATGTTGATGTTGATTTGTCTTGCACAAGTGTTCTTGATGTTGTGAGGGATATTGTGTAGTATTGTTGTGTTTTAAATGCATTTCACACATCTGCAGGTATTCTGACAAACCTGATGAAGGACCAGACAGAGACACACAACACAACACCGGTGAGCAGAAGATACTTTATTAATGTTTGTTTTGTTACACAGCTGCTCATGAGAGTTTATTGTGTTTTATTGTTAGGAAACCGAAACGGCAGAAGAAGAAATCTGAGAACTGAAGAATCCAGAGGTGATTTTATCAGATGCTTTTAATAAAGGAACGTGGACATTACATTTCACTGTAATATTTATTATTCATTAAACCATAGAATTCGTTTTTATGCAGGTAACTGTGTCTGCTCACATTTCTGCTCACGTTGTTAGATCGACCTCATAACGTCTGGCTGAAATATTTTCTTTAATAACCAATATTCAGTAGAAGACATTTTGGCAATTTTATTATTATCTTTTTTTATTACTGGTTGCATTCTGCATTTCAATGAAACTCATGATTGTATGGGTTTATGGTTTAACTATAAGCTCTGGAAAAATAATAAGTATTGTCAACATTTATCTGTTTATCATAAACAAATAATCAGTTGTCATGAAATGTTTGGATATTTGGATAATAATAGTTTTATCATCTTGACATAATCTGCTTATAAAAGTTTGTTTTATGTCTTTTCTGTGTCGTCATGAAGCACGAGAGAGGAAGGGTAACAGTCGTCCAGTGATGAGCAGTAAAGCGAAGGGTAAAGAGCGTCTGACGGGTCGAGCCAGACGGTGAGATAATCATCATATACACAACATAACTGCTGAATATTTAAATTAAACTCAAACACATTATAATCTGCATTTATCACCAAACACAAAGGATGATGGGAAACTGCTAATCATTAGCGTTAACATTCATTTTCAAATGACATGATTTATGTATCGATTGAAATCTTTTATCACACAGTGACGGATGGATATCATATATGATTATTACATCGCAAAAACAGATGTTTCGTAATGAAGATGTATGATTGTATGATTAGTTTTTTCCTTTCAGATGGGATGCTAAAGAGCATGAAGGACATGAACAGGTACAAATCAAATCTCAGCTTTGAAGTTAATTCACCAAAATTTGTGTCATCATCCACTTGCCTTCATATTGTTTTATACCCAGAAGCTTTTTGTTTGATTCTGTTTAAAACTTGACATACTATCTGAATAAGTAATAGCAGGAATGAACTATCATTTATCTGTGATGTAATCTATACATTTGTTAATTTCTGAAGGTTTATCCAGAGGGCGGTCTGCAGGCCTTCCTAGAGGAACTAGACGCTCTGTGTTCTTCTGAGGAGAAAAACATCAGTGATGTTCCAAAGCCACAGGAGTCTGTAGAGCCATTAAAAACAGAGAAAGCCGGTGATAATGTGATATCTGATGGGGAGAACGGATGTATTTCCACAGACATGTCTCATTCTGAGACGTCTGGTCTGAAGACTACAGAGAGGAAGGTTTGTTTCTCAGAAGAGCTCCTTGAGATGGCTCACGAGATCTCGGACAGCATTACCG
>JAOTQM010000084.1:1735000-1752500 GCA_026939265.1 Oreonectes daqikongensis | reverse complement strand
CATCGTCTCCGAGGCCCTCAGATCATCACATGACTCATGATTTATGATCTTACTCTAGATAAAGGTACCGTAAATGTTGTTTAGTGCAGTTCAGATTCGTGGTTTTTTATTTGCAGCCTCAGATTAAAGTGAATTCACATCAGTATCATTTAAAATACACAATTACATGAGTTAATTTTGTTAAAGCATTGCTCTCAGTAACATATCTCATGTTGACAGTAGTAAATCTTTTATATTAGATTTCTGTTATTGTGCTGTTCACAGATTTAAATTAATAAAGGCTGAGTCTTGTTTTACAAATGAAAAGTTTGTTTGCAAAAACGAAGTCTCTCAAAAATCATGTTTTTTATTGTGAATTCCAAATCTGCAGTTGGGTTGTTTTGCTTAAGTAATAATAACTCAAAACATACAGCTAATGTGATAAAATAATAAAAAACACAATCTGTAAACTCTTAAAATCTCAAAATTCTGATTTAGGGGTCAAACATGAGATTAGATTCACTGAACATAAATGATTTTTTAAAGAATATCAAATGTTTCCTTTCTATTGTTTCATATATCAGAAGTCATTAATTACTGTAAATCAATTGCTTTTATGAAGAAACAAAAACTTTAATTATAATGACTTATGATGTACTTTAATTACATACTGTAAGTACTTTAAACATTCCTGTATAAAGCAATATTACATTTGAATTTAAATTAGTTCGAGATTAATGAGAAATAATTTCATTTTGTTGGAATTTACAGATTTACAGATGAAAAGACTTTCATTTTTTTTGTGATCAAGCATGATATGGATTTTAAAAAGTAATGAGTAAAGTATTTTCAGACAGCGTCATTAGTTGATGATTTAATCAATACTTTTTACAGAACTTACATTGGATGTATTTCAGATAACTCGAGCTCATCTTGGACTTTATCTTTTCTATATGAAACACTTAAACATGAAGAGGCGCTAGTGTTGATATCAGCAGTTATTCTATTTATAACAAGCAGTTTTGGGTTTGTGTGCTTTGACGTGCGTGTGCGTGTGTGTGTGCGTGCGTGTGCGTGTGTGCGTGCGTGCGTGCGTGCGTGCTTTGACGTGCGTGTGTGTGTGTGTGTGCGTGTGCGCGTGTGTGTGCTGCAGTGCGGTGGAAATTGGCTCCCAGGTCTCCTGGCACATATTTGATAACATTATGTGCACCTGCAGCCGCATGTGAGCTCCAGAGACGCCCGTCCTGTCGCTCTCCATCACTGCTGGGAAATGAGGGTCAGTGATTGAGGGAATGATGGGATGTATGGGTTGGGTTACAGCACTCTAGTACCGCAGTGGTCTCTCTCTCTCTCTCTCTCTCTCTCTCTCTCTCTCTCTCTCTCTCTCTCTCTCTCTCTCTCTCTCTCTCTCCATTTGTTTGATTAATAACGTCTCTCTGTTCAGTCGGTCTGGTGTAAATTGAACAGCCCATTATGAGCTGACTTTAAATCGTCACA
The DNA here is from genome assembly GCA_026939265.1 of Oreonectes daqikongensis. Lineage (NCBI taxonomy): Eukaryota > Metazoa > Chordata > Actinopteri > Cypriniformes > Nemacheilidae > Oreonectes > Oreonectes daqikongensis. The sequence continues at coordinate 1,751,024 of JAOTQM010000084.1, read as the reverse complement.
TTGTACTGTATGTCACTCTTGTGTTCGCCGTCATTTGACTGTATTTTCTCTTCTGAGCCGTTGGATAAAGGGAATATCAAAAGTTTTCACAAACACACCACTACTGCAATGCTGAGGTAATGTGGACTGTTGCCAGGTGGTGGTTGCTATGCTGTTCTGGGCTATAATGGAGTTGCACAAATAAAACTCATAAGTTGGAACACGTAGAAAAGTAATTTCACACATGCTGGAGTTTTATTATCAAGAGTCGGGAGTTTATTTAAATCAATAACCAGCAATAGTATTTCAAGGTTTTTGTGCACATGAAGTACATCTGAGCCTGCAGATACAGACGGATCAAATGTAAGGATTTGTTTATTAAAAGCCATCAAATTGATTTGTACGTATAACTACATCACAGCTCGATCGATTCTGTCACAGGACATCCAAGAGCTTCATCAAAACATCTTGTTTACAGAAAGTCATGAAACAGGTTACAGGTTTTGATGTCAACATCTTTTTTCAGTGTATTAGTTGTTTGTGAATGTAAGCGTCACTAACACACTGGGTTTAAAGATGTATACAGTTTTATATATTTATGCATTTGGCAGACACTTTTATCCAAAGCGACTTACATTGCATTATATTATACATTTTGTTTCCCAGTATGTGGGATGGAACGCTACAGGAAGATATGATACACTGAAGGAAAGTCGTGAGTCTCTTTGGATTGTCATTAGGACCTGGAGGTGTGTTATTTTGGCTTAGGTCAGTAAACAACAATAGCATGGCAGCACCATAGCAACCATCCAGAACCCCTTAGCAACCCAAGAGCAACATCCTCGCATCCAAGCCCGAGCAACATGATGACAACTTTTACACTAACATACATTTGAGAAAATTCATCATTCTAGTATATATCATCCAGATGGGTTTTGTGTATTCTCCAGCATGCACTGTAAGAACTGAAAATAGAGCAGGATTGTGTAAGTCTTAAGATCTTTAAATCAATAAATCTTCAGTAGTGTGCTGGAGGAGAGACAGAAACACAGCTAGGCATGAATAGATCACTGTATGAGTCAGAAATGACACTGGTTGTGTTAGAGACGAATGACACACGAGTCTGGTGAGGCCAAAAGAAGAATGTGTAGTTGATATATTTGTGTGACCTAATGCATATCAAATAATACACTTGACTTTATATGACAACATGAAGAACAATATTTTTTAGTATTTGCTAGAATGGTCCTGTAGTTGTCCAGATAGTGTTTGATGAATTTACAGCCGAGGTTTTCTTATAAACTTCATGATTAATTTCTGTATTTATAAATCGTTGAGTATCAACACTTTCTGCTGCTATGACAAATGAAAGCCATCATCTGAATTGTTGAAGAAATGGAGTAAGTGATGTTTATCATGTCAAAAAGCACATACAAAGTATTGTACAAGGTAGTTTATTTACCATTACGGTGCTATTGTCTACACCTATGGTACAATATTGTTGTAAAAATGATCTAGAAGTTTCCATCATAGTCTGAGCATGTATGTACATTACTAAACAACAGATTTACACTGGATATCTGCACATACCTGAGCATCGACACAGGCTCCTCTAACATAAGAATCCTGAATAACTTTGCAAGGTTTAGCTGAACGTCATGCTAGCTTTTAGAGATATAGTTTTAAAAGCTTGCCCACCTGCACCCCAAACACCCCAGATGGCTGTTTAAATAAAGGCATTGTGATGAACGGTCAGTCTTCGGTGTTTTGGATGAATGATTCTTATAAATATACATTATACATGACAGTCTGCGCGTGACTTTAGGACTATATGCTCCAAAAGGATCAACCCCGTTAACCTCGCAAATGTCCACCATCATGCCAGCTTAAGGCAAAACGAGAAAGTTATAAAGATTATGTTAATGTATAGGAGGGTTAAACACTATTTGCGCCTTTGCTATGGTGTGAAGTTGGTGTCCATGCACCGCTGCGGCCTCCGCGTCTCCATGCGCTCCGGACGGCGGACTGTCTGTCGGACCCGCAGCACTGTTATACGTCCACGGTCCAAAGGCCCTGCTCAATTGTTCCTCTGCAGGTTGTTTGTGTTCGACACAAACTGATTCTGTCTTTTCGACCGAGAGGCGTCCTCGATTGTCTCGTCTTTGGCATCCCAGCGCATCTTCTGGAGATCTCCGTGGACGTCTTTACCGGAACGGGTCTGATCTCTCTGGGAAGGAGCTTTGACATCAGTCGGTCTGTCTGAGGAGATGTGAGCAAGTGTGTACTTGTAGAGATCCCCGGATTCGGAGTGCGCACTTTTGGAGAGGGACCTGGCCTCCCTCGCTTGACGCGTCTTGACATCGGACGCGTTGGATCCCGTGCCGTTATCCGTATGCGTGTCGTTGATTTGCGTCCCGTTGCCGTTTCCCAAGTTGCTCGTGGTGCTGTTGCTCGTGGTGCTGTTGTTCGTGGTGCTGTTGTTCGAGGGGTCGGGGTTTCCTGAAGGCGCCTCGGCCGGTTTCCAGATGAGACTGTAATAGATGGCCAGTATGATCGCCGCCAGAGACACGGATAACACATAGGCGAACACGGTGGCCAGTCTTACCCACTTCTTATTGGTTTTCGCAGCCATCTTTGCCTTCTTGTCGCCCGTGTAGGTGGCCGGTTTCCCCCTCTCCATGTTGGGCATGTAGTCCCTGTCCCGATTGCCTCGGTTCTTCCCTCGATGCTCCACGACCCCGTCCGTTTTGAAAGGATGTTGGTGACCAGACCTTCCGAAAACCAAATATGCGCAGAGATCGCAGTGGCTTTTACTCGAATACCGTTCGGTTTGTGGTTAAATGGATTTCATATCATCCATGGCGCCCGAAATGTGTTGAAAATCCATCAGGATGATGTTGCGCTTCAGGATGGATGATGCTGAACCTTCTGGTGTTTTCCAGCATCCAGCGCAGGTCTTTTCCCCAAAGACAGTGATGTTTCTGCTCCAAATATCATGGGATGGATTAGAGAGGTTTGAGGGTGATGAGAGATCATACAGTACACAGATCTGTGTGTGTGTGTGTGTGTTATTCAGCTGAAGAAGAGGCTTGATCAACTGAAAATGCATGAGAGGAGGAGGAGGCTCTTAAAGGGCCAGCACGCGATGCTCTTCAGGTCATTTAAGATGTCGTAAACCTTTTCTTAAACGTCCATTAGTAGGCGTTCGAATACATTATATAATGCATTACAGATCAGTATAAAGCGCAGAATATGTCTTTTAAACTATAAAAACTATACATTTTACTTTTCATTCTAATATGCTCTGCATCATATAAAAAAATCTAAACGTATTAATAAAAGTATAAAGGTTATTTATGTCTTCAGTGGTTTTGATCTCATGTGAAATGGTGACGTCACTATTTGGGGTCGCATGAGTTCAGCACCATGGAGAGTTACACCTGATGTCCTGTCAATCAAACAATATCTCACAAGCACAAGAATCAAAATCTTAAATATGATATTCATCTACAGCATTTGCTTTCCCACAGAAGTGTTGCCGCTCTAAAATGCTTTCGCTGAATAATGCATCATTCCTAATTCTGCAATGAATATTTTATTGACATGTTCTGATACTTTGCCTTTTATCTCCTACATTATACATTCTGACGGTTTTTATTCATATTTGGTGTTTTTTATAATAAGATCTCTTTTGTTTTTTATTTGTAGGTGCTTCAGGGTTTGCTCAGACATGAGAGGTGTGAAATGTAAGATGTTAGTTTTCAGATGTATCCAAATTTGTATGCAATGGTTTCGTAAATATGAGCATGATATGAGTAATAGGTCACATATTAGAATAGGGACCAATTCTCACTATTAACTAACTATTAACTTTGACCTTTGCCTCAATAAACTCCTAATTACTGCTTAAGGTATAGTTTTCAGGTTTAGGTATTGTGTAGGATGATGGGATGTAGAATAAGGTCATCCAGAATAAGGCATTTATAAGTGCTTTCACACACTAATATACATGTAATGTGTGTGTGTGTGTGTGTGTGTGTGTGTGTGCGTGCGTGCGTGTGTGTGTGTGCGCGTGTGTTTTGAAACCTCACATCAGCTACATTATAAAAATGACACAATCATAGTAAAACTGACATTTAAAGTCGTCCTGTCTATATAAAATCAGTCAAATGTTTGTGTAGCTTTAAATGTAATAACCTCACAGGTTTGCGTGAGGGTTAGGATTAATAATTAATTATGTTTATTATAATTGGTTTAATTGAGTAAATATCTATATTGAATTTTACAATTGTTCTGCTCATTTTCGTGTTGGGATATTTTTTGTTTTGTGTTGTCATGGTGATGTCATCCGTGATGATTTACATCTGTCAGCATCACTGATGCTCGTATTTGACTATTAGCCAAACTACATGGACGTCATTATTAACCACACTGCAGCTAATGCTCTTCTCATTTTGGTCCACTTTAATCTCGAAAAAGTGACCATTTTACCACAAGCATGTTTTATTATAAATGAATTCAAATCAGTTGTGATATATAGATATTGATGTAGAGTAATTCTGTGAAACGCACGCACGCACACAACTTTCATTAGAAATCATTCAGTGCTGTTGTTCATTCATGTAAATGTGATGGTCTTCCATTACAAACACAATTATGAACCATTAGCTCTTTACCAAAAATATCCTTTTCAAAATTCATTTTTGTAGTGTTTTGGCTTTTATTCTAGTATGATTTAATGCTGATCTATTGGCTCCCACCCACCACATAACATCCCACCAACACAATAGACCCACAGAGAACATTATAGTTTCCATTGAAACCAACACAACTCCCATTATAACCATCAAACCCATTAAAATGTGTCTGATGTCTTATGTTTGCAATGGAAAACATTTTGTTCATGTTTATGATTAAGATCCTTAAGTTGTTTAATTGAGCGTGTATACTGTAAATACAGTAAAGGTGAGCAGGGTTGGGCCCTGCTCGCTCAGAACACTCATTTGCAATGCATATTAAAGGCTGGACGTTTTACAAACTGATTTCGGCGGAGTTCCTCCGAAGTCCTTCAGTTTAACCCGGCACGATGACTTCAGGATTAAAGTGTTAGACCACAACATTGTGTCCAAAATGAGTAAAAATCGCTACTCGCTGAAGGAACCCGATGTCAAAGAGTATCTTGTGAAAGGAGACAGATTTACAAAATGGAAAGAGGTAAGCAGACAATAATATTTCCCTGCTACATGACATTGTCCTTTCTCTTGACAACATCTAAAGTAAAACAAGTTTGGACTATTTGATGTCACATTTTAATAACAAGATAAAGTTGTCCAAGTGTCTCTTATGGTTTCATGTGTGAATGGTTGTTGTGTGTGTAAGAGTTTAAGAGTTTTCCGTTTCCCCACAGGACTCCAAAAAAACCGTCCCGGTCACCATGAAGATGGATCCGAAAGGATTTTATCTTTTCTGGACCAATCAGAGTAAAGTAAGACATTTACTTACATCAGACATGTATTCTTGTGTACAACACCTACAAAAACCGGTCATTACTATGGTATATTACATTTACATTACATTTACATTTATGCTTTTGGCAGATGCTTTTATCCAAAGCGACTTACATTGCATTATAGTATACATTTGATTCTGGATATGTAAGGTGATGATACTGGATTACGGTGCTTCTATTAAATCAGATACCAAGCTAATTAATAATTACCATATTCATGCAGTATTTGCTTAGTCATCAAAGCATTTCAACCAAATCACAATTATTATTGTTTTTATATCTTAACTCTATTTGCCATTTACACTGATAATCAAAAATCTGAAAATTGTCCATTTCAATTTGTATAAAGCACTGAATCAAGCATAATATTCTCTCTCTCTCTCTCTCTCTCTCTTTCTCTCTCTTTATTGATTTGTGCTTCTGTGGGTTTAAAGTGTTAGAGTTGAGCGTTTGCTGAGCTTCTGTGGGCAGAGAATCATCTTGTATGAAACATTAATGTACATGAACATGAGACTCGCTTATAAGCACGACTTAAAACTTTAAACATGAACACACAAAACTCACTGTTAAAATCATCTTTTTATTAAGTATCTACAGATTTATTCTTTATTTATTCTTATTGCTCTGGGTAAATTATATCATTGAACACAAATATTGTTCATTTGATGGCCTTCTTATTGAAATTAATAAAATAACAACATAAACATACGTTGTAAAAATAGTAACTTAACTATTTTTATAGTCTTGTTCTGTTTAACCTGGTTTAGTTGGCCAGCTTAGTTTTACAAGGTTTTAACAGAAATGTCTCTTCAGAATTATATCTTTAATTTTTCCAGTTTTTTGTTGAATCGTTTTCATCCGCTTCTTGTTTCATGCATGAATCCATTGATGTGTGTCATATCCCATCACATCTCTTTCTCATGTTTTGTAGGAAACTGAATTTCTGGATGTTGCGACCATCAGGGACACAAGAGCGGGAAAATATGCCAAACTCCCTAAAGTAAGTGTGTGTGTGTGTGTGTGTGTGTGTGTGTGTGTGTGTGTGTGTGTGTGCGTGTGTGTGTTATGTAATGTGCTTTTGTTGCATAAGTATGTTAATACTTGAATGAAGAGACCTGATGGCCTTTAGTCTGGATGCCGGGCTTTGAATGCATTGTTGCTTTTGAGTATTTGTGTGAATTTGCCTTGCAAAAGCACCATTCAGTGTACCGTCATTATCTATTTACACAACGTCAGCCAGAATCAACTTTCTGTCTCAAAAATTCTCAAAGTTTCTCATTCACATTCACCCCACGACACACACACACATTTACACAATACAACAACACAGCTTCTCACTTCCAAAAGCTATTTGTTTAAAAAGTTTACATACACTTTGATTAATATTTTATGAATATTTTGAAAGTTATTTTTTTGCAATTTGCTGTAAATTATAAGAGGAAAAATGTTGTATCTGTTTTCATTTATGTCTCACTGCCTCCCTCACACGCACGCACGCACGCACGCACGCACACACACACACACACACAGACACACAGACACACACACACACACACACACACACACACACACACACACACACACAGACACAGACACACACACACACACACACACACACACACACACACACACACACACACACACACACACACACACACACACACACACACACACACACACACACACACACACACACACACACACACACACACACACACACACACACACACACACACACACACACACACACACAGCTCTGTTGACCTTTGCTCATTTGCATGAATCCAGATTTGTTTGCCGGTCTGGGTTTTCTCTTGTTGATGGCTGATGTATGGAAAGCAGACGACATGCATGAGATTTTTAACCCAGAACTTTCTCTGTGCCCAAGTACAATTCAACATTTTTATTTAATAAATGGAATTGTTCAATCAGTTATTCACATTTATCACTCCTAAAGATCCTTATGTTCCTAATGTTATTATTTTAAGTTTCTATTAAGTTTCTCTGTACATGTCCATCTGTCTATATCTATCTCTGTCTGTCTCTCTTTTTTTAAAGCATTTGTTATAATTTATAATAATATATAATGGTTTTAATTAAACGCTTATTTCCACAGCACCCAAAAGTTCGTAATGTCTTCAACATGGATTTTCCAGACAGTCATCATCTGGCCAAAGCGTTGACCATCGTCACGGGCTCTGACACTGTCAATCTGACATATCTGAACTTCTTTGCTGCGAAAGAAGTCGCTCAGGTATAAAGACACAATAGTCATGCACTGATTTCATCACATTTTATCTCTGCAATGTTTATATTGATCTCTGACGTACATGATGAGGGCTAATGCTCCATTGAAAGCAGCATCTGGTCTTTGTGGTTTGGAGTTTATTAGTTTATGATTTTCATATCCTGCCACTAATAAACTGCAGCGCACATCAGTTGTGTTTCAGAGTTTGAGGTTTGTGTTGCGCCCTCTGCTGGACGAATATTTCATGACACTGAAAGTAAAGGAGTTATTGTTAGTAGGGTTGCCACAATATCACATCTTAATGATCAAAAATATTTGACTTTTACTCTGGTACAGCAATGGGCTGATGACATCCTAATGATTGCGTATAACACCCTGAGAGCAAACGCCTGCAGACAGCTCTTCCTGGAGAAACTGTGAGCAATCAGACTGACATCTGAGATTTGATTCTATCAAAATATGATTTGCAATAGTTTGAGATGTTTGCTCTAATTTAATCTTCAGATACGTTCGACTCACACTGCAGACCAACAAGGATGGAAAAATCCCTGTTAAAAAGTAAGACATAAATATGGAATGAGAGTTTTTAGGAAGGTTGTAATATTCGTGTTTGTGTGATATTTGTGTATAATAATGATCTGATGTGTTTCAGTATCTTTAAGATGTTTCCCGCTGATAAGAAGAGAGTTGAACAGGCGCTCACAGCAGCCAATCTGCCAAAAGGAAAGGTGTGTGTGTGTGTGTGTGTGCGTGCGTGCGTGCGTTTGTGTGTGTGCGTGCGTGCGTGCGTGTGTGTGCAGAATTGACTGAACACAGTTCATGTTGTGTTGTTTAGTTTGACACCATCAAGTTGGACGTGTTCACCGAGGCCGCGTTTAAAACCTTCCTGTTGCATCTCTGTCCCAGACCAGAAATCAATGAAATCTTTACATCATTGTGAGTTCATTTCATCTTCTAAACACACACAGACATCAGCTACTGTCTCATTATTATTATTATTCGTGTCATATTGGATTCTGACATCCACAGCACCAAAGGAAAAGGTTTCATGACGAAAGAGATGCTGGCCAAGTTTCTGAACGAGAAACAGCGAGACCCGCGTCTCAACCAGGAGCTGTTTCCACCCGTCAGACCCGATCAGATGAAAACTCTCATCGAGAAATATGAACCCAGCTCTTCTAATGCCAGTCGAGGTGAGAATCAAGAGCAGCATTCTGTGGTCAAATAAACCAGAAATCAAGTTTGATAGTCATGAAATGATGATGTCCTTCAGGTCAGATATCTCCAGAGGGTTTAATGTTTTATTTGATGGGCTCTGAAACATCAGTGGTGCATTTGGACAAACTGGCACAGAGTCACGACATGACACAACCCGTCCCACATTACTTCGTCAAATCATCTCACAACACATATCTCACAGGTAAAGCATCTCTCATTGTAACCCACGACTCTTTATACATTTGGCGAAAATTGTGCTAGAATTACCACCAAATAATTTATAGTAAAACCATGTGACAGGAATAAAAATGGAAAAACAAGAGAGATGTTAAAGTAGAGTTATTGACAAGTTGTTGCCATGTGTGCGCGTGCATGCGTGTGTGTAGCGGGTCAGCTGACGGGCGTCTCGTCTCCTGAGATGTACCGTCAGTGTCTGCTCGCCGGGTGTCGCTGTCTCGAGCTGGACTGCTGGAAAGGCAAACCTCCAGATGAAGAGCCAATCATCACCCACGGCTTCACCATGACAACTGAGATCCTGTTTAAGGTCTGTTTCTCCAGTCTCAGCTCTCTGTCTGTCATTATGGGATGTCTGGGCAGATGCTAAATTTGGGTCAGGTTGCCAATTCAAACTTATAAAAACCAAACCTTAAACATATATATTATATATAACCAAACCTAACAACATCCAATAGGAAAGAAAAATGACAAAACCCCCAACTGAGATATAAACGAGACACCTGTGAGCAATAATAATAATAATGATGATGATGATGATTTTCTGTGTCAGGATGTTATTGAAGCTATCAACGAAAGCGCCTTCAAAACTTCTCAGTATCCAGTTGTGCTTTCGTTTGAAAACCACGTGGACACGTGAGACACGTTTAAATCATAAATCATTTCACGTTGATCCTCATCCGGCTGGTTTCATCACGTCTGGTTGTGTTTCTTCAGAGTCAAGCAACAGGAGAAGATGGCTCATCACTGCAGGACCATATTTGGAGATAAACTGCTCATCGATCCGCTGGACAAATATCCTGTGAGTTCTTCTTAAAGTTCTGATGTGTTTGTACACTGACTTCAAAGTTGTTATAAAGCAAAAGTTAATCACAAACTCTGTTTTGGGTTTTCAGCTGAAGGTAGGCCAGCCCATCCCGAGTCCATCTGAACTGATGGGTAAAATTCTCATCAAGAATAAGAAGAGCAGCGCTCCTCAGAAGAAACAAGAAACTGCACCCAAGACAGAGAGTGCTGAGAATCCTGCTGCGGATCCCAACAATCCCCCCGCTGAAGGACAAGACGCACATCATCACGGTCAACACAACACACGCACACACACACACTCACACACACAAACACACTCACACACACACACACACACACACACACACACACACACACACACTCAGACACACACACACACACACACACACACACACACACACACACACACACAAACACACTCAGACACACACACACACACACACACACACAAACACGCATACACGCACACACACACACACAAACACACACACACACACACACACACACACACACACACACACACACACACACACACACACACACACACACACACACACACACACACACACACACACACAACACACACACACACACACACACACACACACACACACACACACAAAGTGTTCATGTGATAACTCATGTCATTCATACAGATGGTCATGATGATCATGAAGAACACGATGATCACGATGAACAAGATGAGGAGAAGATGAAGAACTCAGATGAGGTGATGTTTAAAGATTCTCTCTGTAGTAAAGATGAACATACATTAACTTGCTTTTACTTCCGTTGAAGTCATGGTGTGAAAATAGAAACGCGTGTGACGTGATGGATTCGCTGATCTTGATGATGTTGTGTTTCTTCTCAGGGTACCGCTGGACAAGAAGTCACAGCCTTTGAGGAGATGTCAGCGCTAGTCAACTACGTTCAGCCCAACAAATTCATCTCATTTGAGAACGCATCCAGTGAGTCAAACATACCTGCATGTGAATGCTAAACATACTGTACATCAATCCCATAATGCACCTGCTTGAGATGACATCAACTCGTGATGAATGAGTGTCTTTATAACTGCTGTTATGTCTGATTACAGAAAAGAACAGGAGTTATGTCATCTCTTCATTTGTGGAAACTAAAGGAGAGAGTCTGATCGCTAAGACTGCTGTCGACTGGGTGGAGTATCCTACATATCTACAAATCACTGTTTTGACAAACCAGATCAGATCAGATGACATCACATGACAGATGAGATGAGATGAGATGAGATGAGATGAGATGAGATGAGATGAGATGAGATGAGATCAGATGAGATGAGATGAGATGAGATGAGATCAGATGAGATGAGATGAGATGAGATGAGATGAGATCAGATGAGATGAGATGAGATGAGATGAGATCAGATCAGATCAGATCAGATGAGATGAGATGAGATGAGATGAGATCAGATCAGATCAGATCAGATGAGATGAGATGAGATCAGATGAGATCAGATGAGATCAGATGAGATGAGATGAGATGAGATCAGATGAGATGAGATGAGATGAGATCAGATGAGATCAGATCAGATGATGAGATGAGATGAGATGAGATGAGATGAGATCAGATGAGATGAGATGAGATGAGATCAGATGAGATCAGATCAGATCAGATCAGATCAGATGAGATGAGATGAGATGAGATCAGATGAGATGAGATGAGATGAGATCAGATGAGATCAGATGAGATCAGATGATGAGATGAGATCAGATGAGATGAGATGAGATGAGATCAGATGAGATGAGATCAGATGAGATCAGATGATGAGATGAGATGAGATCAGATGATGAGATGAGATGAGATCAGATGAGATCAGATGAGATCAGATGAGATGAGATCAGATGAGATCAGATGATGAGATGAGATGAGATGAGATCAGATCAGATCAGATCAGATCAGATCAGATGAGATGAGATGAGATCAGATGAGATGAGATGAGATGAGATCAGATGATGAGATGAGATGAGATGAGATCAGATGAGATCAGATGATGAGATGAGATCAGATGATGCGGGTGAGTGTCAGTGTTTTCCTATACTGCTGATTGTAGATATAATAAGAGGCAGATGAGTCGGATCTATCCTAAAGGAACACGTGTGGATTCATCAAACTACAGTCCTCAGCCGTTCTGGACCGCAGGCTGTCAGTTTGTGGCACTCAACTATCAGACTATGGGTGAGACTCCTCAAACCAACTGATGATGCACATACAAGTGTTGAAGTTGCAAATGTTTGTGTATCACATGTGGTTTATTTTTTATTACACCAAAAATAATTTCATAATGTTTTTATTTGTGCTCCAATTATTTTAATGAAATGTAATTTTAATAAACATATTGTTTAAGTTATAGTTGAGAGTGACTGTCACGTTGTGTGATGTGTGCAGATTTCCCCATGCAGTTGAACATGGCTCTGTTTGAGTTCAACGGCAGGACGGGGTACCTGCTCAAACACGAGATGCTTCGCAAAAGTGACAAGAAGTTTGATCCCTTCACTGAAAGATTCGACACCATCATCGCCTGCACGCTCACCATCAAGGTCAATCACAAAACACACGTCACATGTCACCTTGCAGGATCCTTCAGTCTATTCTTCAGAACAAAATCATTTCCAGTCATTTTGCTCCTGGTTGGTGTTTGTCAGCAGTGATCTTTACCCGGTTCTCCTATGAACTTCAGATCTACTCGGGTCAGTTCCTGTCAGAAAAGAATGTGAAAACAGGAGTTGAGGTGGAAATCATTGGTTTACCGAAGGACCCCAAGAAAAAGTTTCGCACCAAATGGACGGCGACGCCCAACGGCATCAACCCGGAGTGGAACGAAGAGCCTTTCGTCTTTGAGAAGGTCGGTGATGAAAATGCAGACAGATCCTCTCCTGATGTAACTTTCTGCTGCTGAAGATCTTTATGATGTTGTTGAACAGATTCTGCTTCAGGAGATGGCTTACCTCAGAATCGTGGCTCATGAGGAGAGTGGAAAGTTCATAGGTCACAGAATCATTCCACTGGATGCACTTCAGACAGGTCACAACACATACTTCCATGCTTTCTATATTATAGTCTGGACTACGCTTGGTTAATGTATAATGCGTTCTGTAGTATTAACTACAGTGAGTTGAGAAAAGGTGGCAAATATACTGTAGTATTCTTTCATATTTACTATAGTAAAAGGTAGTAAACTGAAGTGTATTATAGTAATGGCTACACTTTGTTAATGTATTTGAGTATTCTGTAGTAAATTGATAAGCTGTAGTATGTAATGTAGGAAACATTATGCTTAGTATAATATTCACTATGGTAAGGTTCAATGACACCGCACTACAGTAAATACTAATAATAAAAGTAATAATAATCTTTTATTCTGTGTATTATTGTTGCTGTTATGATATTGTCACACATTGTTTCTGATTTGTATGATGTCATTTGTAAGCGTTGTGTGTGTGTGTGTGTGTGTGTGTGTGTGTGTGTGTGTGTGCAGGTTTCCAGCACATTTGTTTGCGCACTGAGAGTAATATGCCCCTGACTCTGCCGTCTCTGTTTGTTCACATTGATGTGAAGGATTATATTCCTGCAGCATTCGCTGGTAAACTCTCTGTACATCACATTTCTACTGCGCACATACTGCTGTTCATTTCAACTAATGCAACATCAAACATGTGCTCTCGTTTCCTTTAGATTTCACAGACGCACTCTTCAATCCTGTCAAGACTACAAAGCCTCCGAAGACAGAGGTAGAACGAAAAGATACTTTAATAAATACACATATTTAACTCTTTCTTTAGGTTCATTTTTATTCTACAAACATCATCTGAATTCAGGAGTGTTATGTGACAATCTGGAATAGTCAAGAAATTAGCAACCATTTCTTGAAATGGTTTAAAATATAATGTGCCATTTTTCAATTTAGAAACTGATTTTTCTGATCTCATGAAAGATTTGATACACACATTGGCTCAATTGCTTTATGAATATAATATTACAAACCTACAGGCAATTTTCACTTTCAATATCAGCAAAAAACACTTTGCAATTTACTGTTAATTTTATGAAGCAAATGAGCAATAATACAATTAATTCTCTATATGTTCAAATGATATTTTATTAAAAAAACGCACATGTATTTACTGTAAGCTGACTGCAGCAATGCAAATTGTAAAAAAGAACCTGTCCCTGTGTCCAGTGGCTGTTATAGATGATCAAATGAAAGGTTTGTCTCATAATGTTCTCATTCTGATCTCATCTCCAGAGTTCCACATATGTGTGTGAATATGAGTTACCTGCGGCTGATGGAGCTGCGTCTGCTGCCACGGCTGCGACTCCTGCAGGTGCATGTTCATCACCAACACTGCAACAAAATCTGTTCTCCAGTACAAAATATCTAAAAACTCTTATACAAAATTCAAAATGAGCTGCTATTGAAATTAAGATTAAGTCTTAAAATCCAAATTAAAATGAAGAAAAAATTCCACCAAGCTGACTAAGAAAAACAAACTTAATGCAAGCTTTAATTTAATGCAATAAACTCATTTTGGTGAGATTTTTTTTTCTCAAGTAAATGCACAAAATTACTAAGTAGGAAATTACTTTTTTGGAGTGCACTGCTTCAATATAACATCCTATAACATCTCTAACTAAACAGAACCAGACCGGAACTCTTCACACCATCACTATATCATTTTCAATTTTAATCTGTTTATTTCTTTCTTTTATAATAGCAGAACCAAAAGCATCTGAAAGTCCAGCAGAGGGCGACACTGCACCTCCAAACCCCGAGGAAAAAACAGAACCAGCTCCTGAACCAGAACCAGAACCAGCCCCGGAGCCACAACCAGAACCAGCTCCCGAACCTCAACCAGAACCAGCTCCTGAACCAACTCCTGAACCAGAACCAGCTCCTGAAGCAAAACCAGAGGAAAATCCAGAACCAGCCCCTGAAGAAAAACCAGAAGAAAATCCAGAAGCAGCACCTGAAGAAAAACCAGAAGAAAATCCAGAAGCAGCATCTGAAGAAAAACCAGAAGAAAATCCAGAAGCAGCACCTGAAGAAAAACCAGAAGAAAATCCAGAAGCAGCACCTGAAGAAGCCGAACCAAAAGCAGAAGAACTTCCTGCTGACCCATCAGGTGAGACCCGGTCCCGTCTGATACCAGACCGATGACCCGTACAGATGCTAACCTTTGATCCGATCTCACTTCAGATCCGCCCACCGTGACCTGTGATGAACTGCAGCAGCACAAGAACTTCCTGAAGGTCACCAAGAAACAAGAGAAAGACCTGAAGGACATGGAGAAGAAGTTTCAGAAGAAGCGAGATGAAGTGACGCAGAAATACAACAAACAGTTTGAAGCTTTGAAGAAGAAGAGCTCGGCTAAGAAGTAAAAGCTAAAAGTCTTACACGAGTGTTCAATTCTCTTGTTGATTCTGCTTGAGTGCAGGAAAGATCTTGTTGTTTGTGTGTCATTCTGCAGGTCAGAAAGTTCAGACCCGACCGATCAGATCACAGACATCAAGCAGAAGCTTCAGACTGATCTCAGAACTGTTCTGGTCGAACACTACGATCAGACCAAGAGTAAAAAAGAACAACAGAACACTGAGGTAAGCACAGAAACACACAGCCCTCTCAAACCAGTTCTCACTTGTGTCTCAACTTAGTCTCAGATGTTTCTCCTAAAATCAGGAGATATAAAAAAAAGAGAAAGAAATGAGAGTGTAATAGTTGAAACACATGAAGAGTCTGGAGGTGTAAATGAATGTAGATTGTAGAGCTAAAATAATCTGGATTTGATGAGAAATGTTTGAGTTCATATTGAGATCTTCAATAATATTGACTTTTGATTGCAGACGAGACAAATCTGAACTCAGTTTGAGACGTTATTGACATCTCATCTGAAATCTGAGAGACATTTATCAGATTTCTGACTTACTGTTCTCCTCAATTGTAAGTCGCTTTGGATAAAAGCGTCTGCCAAATGAATAAATGTAAATGTAAATGT